>JAVRXN010000014.1:58481861-58581861 GCA_033556935.1 Timema podura
TATGTGAAACCAAGATGTAGTCTTGTAAGAATGAGAATAATATATTTCTCATCTTACAATCGTGTGGGTACTATACATTCGATCAAACCAGAATTAACTCTATTTAGGTATGTTTATTTAAAATTTATTTATATTAAAAGCAAAGTTTTGGACTCTTCATTTAAAGGTAATTTATTTAGTTTTTTTTCATGATTTTCACTGAGCCTTGGGAACATATCTTGACCAGTTAAATGGTATATGCTATGATTTTTGGCTCAAAGGTATTACACGTTAAATATGTGATAGACTGGATTATTACGGTATGAACATTACACTTTAAATTATATTTTTCTACTTATTATCATAAACTTTAAACTACTATAATCTAAACCGCTTTTGACGCTTTGTAAAAATTAAACTCAAGTTTTTAACCAAAGTATGTTAAAGATTGCTTTCAAGAGTCTGGCTGGTTAATTACAACCATGCCTCTTACTAACAGTATGACGTGATCAGTGAACCTACCTATCATTACTCGTGCGGGGACAGCATTCCACTCGAGCCAGAAGGTGATGAAGGACGAAGTGACCAGGATGATGCCTGGTATGAACACTGTCGTGAAGTAGAATGAACGATCTCGAGTGAAGATTAGTTCCACCTTCAGACAGCTGTAGTTCCCTATAGAACCAACACAACAATCTACTGAGACGAGAAATACTCCATGTGCAGCTCACAGTTTCTCAGGGAACGACAGATCAAATGGTAGGGATAATGGAGGGTTGGGAATATTCGGCTTTTACGTGGAAACGAGCTTTACAAGATGCTAACACATTATTCTTAGCAATCAGGGTTTTAGAAGATGCTAAAACATTATTCTTAGCAATCAGGGTTTTACAAGATGCTAAAACATTATTATTAGCAATCAGAGCTTTATAATATGGTAACACACTCTTCTTAGCAATCAGAGCTTTAAAAGATGCTAAAACTTTATTCTTGGCACTCATAGGGTGTTCTACTCACCAACTTTTTTTAAAAGACTAAAGCCCAACTTTTGATCCATTTATTAGAAGTTTCAGACTAGCGATTAATTTTGTACTCACTTGATAATATTATAATATATTTATCTATAATAGGCCCTATATATTAATAAGGCGTATATATGTTATAGCCTATGAAGAGTGTAGGTAGTTATAGATTTATAAGATGATTTTGAAACAGTAATAATGGAACAACAGCTATGAGAACCCATATACGAGGGGTAGCTGTATTTATAAAACAAATATATGTTATATTTTCACATATACTTAGGTGTTATTTGAATAATATATTCATTGTTTATTTATAATTTATGTATAGCAAATGTTTCACACTAAGCTTCACCCTAAAGGGTTTTATAATTTAAAACATTTCAATCAACCTAAAATTATGGTTACCTTTTTAAATAAAGCAACAAAATAAATAATTGGTTTTGACATCGTGAATAATTTCTTTAAATTAAATCAAATTTATGTATTTTCTTAAATTTGAAAGAATATGATTAAGTCCAAACAATAGGCTAAAATAATTAGATTACAAGCCAATCTGTAGAACTCGTTTTCCACTCGTTTTATCTACTTTATTTGTCAGTTTTAGATTTAGTTAAGTGCAAATCTATTAAGGTAGCTAATAAGTAGGGAAAACATATTATGTTAAATAAATATGAAGATTTTGCTCAAAATAGTGCCGAGAATGTTGGTCTGGGGCTATTTCAAAGGATTTATGGAATAAAGGATGTTGTGATTACAAGCTTATTATTTCTAAATTATATTTCAATTTAATTCACATTTTGTATCGTAAAATAACAAACCAGTTAAATCATCTACATTTATAACAATCAATCCGTAATTAAGTAAAGTAGACTTTACAAAAATTATATTTAGATTTAGATATATTAAAGAATTATTGCGTTTTCTTTGTTCATCACGACTTAGATTAATAAATTAATCAATACTACCTTTTAAAATAATCAGAGTAAATTAATTAGACTAAAATTAATCAAGATTACTATATACTATGTTTATTTAAAATACTTTGATTGACATTTTTCAATAATAAATCTATCTTCACCCAAAGAAGTAAACACTAGCTATGCCTAGGACACAGACAAGAATTTTGGAAAATATTTTATTTTAAATAAATAGCATATTTTGTAATATAATTATGGATTCTTGATTATTTGGCACTTAGACGCTCTGAGATCAAAAGTAAATAGAAAATAGGTTAATTATATGCTTTGTAGTAGGTTACATCAATATTTGACATAACATTTGAGATTCTTAGAACTAATAAAAATACCTTTTCTCTATGGTTTGATAATTATGGATAAAATAATTACGTATTTTATGTTAAACTGCGTACTATAGTAGTCGATATAGACATTACTTACTACCAAGACCAAATCCGAAACTTTTAAACTATTCTAAATAATAAAAAAATATTTATTCCTTTAAAATTAATACTGTATTCTTAAAAACAATATCAAATAATATATTCAAAGTGTCTGCATGAAATATAATTTCATAGTAAAAAATTGAAAGCTAACTTATACTACATAATTAAAATTAGAAGACTTTTATTATGATACTCTATTTTTTCCCTATTAATAGAACAGAGTTAGTTATAAATAAATTCAGCCTTCCTCAGCACTAACACATTAGAGTAAATAGTATACGGGCGTTAAACTCGAATGTATGTATCTATATTATTTGTCTGAACCTACATAATACAGAGTTATCTAAACATACATAATAATATATTGCTTCCTTGATAAGGGAATAAGCACATTTAAAGTGTTCTAGGTCACAGTAATGAGTCAATAATTTTTCTAAAATGTTTAAACGTAATATTAAAAAAATACACTTTATAAACTAATCAATTTAGCGTGAAAAGCCCCACCTAGAAATTTATGTAGGCCTAAATCAATAAATCCTTACAATTTTAAATAATTTACTAGTAAATTGTTCCCATCTCCTTGGTATCAAACCTGTTCTTGAGCTTATGAACACACTTTTGCCCACTACATTGTATTGTATGCCAAGCCAAGTGGAGCCATCATACGAGCTAAATAAAGACACACTTTGGTTTTATAAGAAAATTAATGTATAAACGCAAAAAAATTGATTAGTTTCTAAATAAATCATATTTCACGTGTTTAAATATCCTCCAATTCTAGTCCAGTTTGTCGATGTTGGGGAAGTTAGGGCTAGAATCTCAACCAAGCCTATTGAGGGTGTTTATTCCTAAATTGTTTTGAAAGTTTCCTCCATGTAAATATGGATACATTCACATTCAATTCAACCTCCTTTACCATAACTCACTTGAGTATTAATATGCTTATAGCCCATATGGGTAGTAAGATGGGGTTGTAAGTTTGGTTTGATTTATAAATAAATTCTAACATCTTCTCTTGACTATATTATCCCTGTCGCTGTAGCACGAAAAATAGCAATAGAATAAATTGTCTACGCTTCTTAGATTATTTTTGATTAAAGTTTATTTTAGATTTCATTACATCTCTAAAACTTCCAACAAACAGATTTTAAGTGGATAAAATATTATGATTCTGGTTTGGTAATAAAAAGTTATAACACATGGAAAACTAAGGAGCAATAACATATGAACAATTGACATATAAAAATTAAATTCTTACTAATCTACACCCACGGCCTTACTAATGACATAGTTGGGTTAAAAATACTATCATTCAAATAAAAATATTTCTATCATCTTCAGAATATTGTGAACGCCAAACTTTCCACTGTCAGGCCTAACGGAATATAACCAGGAGAAGAACTCCTACACCATCCCTTCAACTTCCACTAAGATCTCGGTTTCAGACTCCGCTACCACCAGCTTGATTTATTACACCTTGCTGCAAAGCAGCAAATTACGTCATCGCTTGTCTGGCCACCACTTCACCGGGGACTATCAGATCAATCCTATTGATATATAAAATCTAAAATTGAATGTATGAAATTCCTACATATATAAATAACTGCACAACAATGGGCTAAAATGAACCATGTTATTAAGCAAAAAAAATCCGTTTGGAACTTCTTTTGGATACACTCCAAAACATACCATGGTAAAACATGCCTGGATTAATATCCTACCAAAAAAGTAAAATTATATCCCAATTGGTTAAATGGTTCCATATATATATATATATATGGAACCATATATATATATGTAAATATATATATGGAACCATATATATATGTAAATATATATATGGAACCATATATATATATACAAATATCCGGCTGACGCTTCACCGGGGCTCACACCAAAACACCCGATTACAGTTACTAAAAAAATGCCTGGTTAATACTCTACAGAATAATAAAATTACACCACAGTAATTATGTGGGCCCATCAATGAATACAAACAATCGACTGGCCCTTCACCGGGACTCACACCAAAACACCTGACTATCAACACATAATGCTAGAACCTGCTTGGATATTGGTCCAGTATAAAAGTAAAAACCGCACCTCAATTCCAGAGATCCTAAATTACAGATATAAATAACCCTGACTGTAAGTATGCTAGATCCTCCCTTATCAGACATCCTAATGAATAGAAATAAATGCACCACGATCGGCTATGAAGTTCCAGGTATATTTGACAACAGAAATTCTTAAAAATAATAGAGAATTACAATACTTTTTCACTTAAAGATATTTACATTCCAAATTTAAAAAAAGTAGAGATATCATGTAAAGTGTTTTAAGACCGTAAACCAAAATATTCTTTCTCCTTGCTTTTCATTTATTTAAACCTCCTCACTCTTGATATTACTTGCAGATGACATACCCAATGTCATATTTTGGATTTCCAGAATTTATTTAGTAAAAAAATAACCACAGTTAACATTATACATTAAATTTATTAGAAAATGATAATTATCGTAAATCTTAATCAACTATAATTTTGTCAATCAGAGTATTTAATCAAAACTTTACAAATTGTTATATTGTGGCCGTTTTGGTGGTATTAATAAATTATGGAATCGAGCTACGGCCCCACAAAGTTATACACGGTCATAATAGCTTTGAAGAAACAAGTGAATTCACTTTTATAACTATAATATGCCCAGTGGATGAGATCTTATCAAATATATTTTTTGTTTGTCTAACTGTAAATAATATAAAATATTTTAAATCAGTATTGGGACCCTTAAAATATGTTTTTTTAACTCAGCTTCTTAAAAATAAAGTAAAAATCTTTTAGATTTATTTTGTTATTGGCGTTACATGTGTGGAATATAATAATTAATCATTAATAAGTTAATAATGATCTATTCACAGTAATTAAGATTCTGAAAAGGGGAGACTTACTCTATGTTACCATGTAAAATTAATAAATGTGGGTAGCACTGCTGGCAAAATAGTGTGTGGCGTACTTAAATATTTAACAGCTAAAAAATGCCAGCCCATATATTAATGAGACCAAACATAATTAATTAACTATATGCATACATATATAGAATAATTTATTTTATCAGGAAGGGAACCAAAAAGTAGAATTAATTTAGTAGATCAAACCATTTTTACATCACAAATAGACATAACCCCACCCCAATCACTCCTTCCCAACATTCAAGAAATAATTTAATGACTTAAGGGTTTCTATAACTTTGGCCTTGGACGTAACTATGCAAACTATTTTTCAGTCATGTGTGGAGGTATTGCATACCGTGAGGGCTGAACCAAAAGTTGCTACCTTTCAATCTCAAAGGAGTGTACAAAACATATTATGTTTAACTCGTAACATGTTTTTGAAAGTGAGTAAATTCGTCAAATAATAATCAAATAAAATATTCACATTGATGCAAATCGTGCAATTGATTTTACTATTTAGAAAAGCAGTGTCCAACATGATCGATACATTTTTTGAGCTAAAGGAAATTTTGTGAAAATATAAAATGAGGTTTTTAAGTATCGTGGAATTTTTTATATGGAAATACGAGTTCCTTATCCTTAATCAGGTAGAAAAAAGTTTTATTAAAAACCAAGCCTTATTATAAATAAAGTTCAATATTTTTCCTTTATTTAGTTTTTAATAATGTAAACATATTAATACAGTTTTTGTTAAGTTAAAATAAATCTGGACCTTACTGAAATAGATCTCGCTTAAGCATAAAACATGTTGGACACATATTATATTACCAGGTACAGTACACGTTGCTAATAATTTTATTTCATGCAATATTTAACAAATATAATACTATTTTAAATTTAGGGTTCTAGATACAAAGGTTGTTAAATAAGTCAGCCATTTCTTTCCTTCCCATGAAAACTCGCAAACCTTTTGTTAATAAGGGGTGGAGGGACTATTCTACGGGGTTGTTCTATGAAGTGCAAGGACATACACAAGATAAAAAAACAACATGTAAACACTACAACTATATTACGATGGTGATGGAGAGCTTAATCTATTCTAGTTCATTAATTGAATACAAAATTTACAAAAACCAAAACATTATAAATACTACTATCAAAATCAGCATACATATAACTTTAATATTTAGTCCATTCCTATGCAAAATTCATTATAACGGTGGGTAACTTTACACACGACTGTTCTTAATCACTTATTTAATTGGTTTCTAAATAAATAAAATATTATATAAATAGCAAGAGACTATTTAATATTGATATAAATCACTAATATTATAAATATTCTCTAAAACTTTAGTCTGTTCATTTAAAACATAATATATTTATTAAGTAAATGATTATTGTTAACATCAAATAATATACTGTTGTAAAATATTAATAATTTAATATTAAATATAAACATATGTGCACATAATATTGTCACTTTATTTAAATCTAGGCCATATAAATAGTATAAACTGATGGATTGTTAATTAACATTTACCTATTAAGCTATTTTATATGCTGGGAGCCAATAAGTGACCAACATGTGGAACAGAGTGTACACTCAAATGAAGAATGTGCAGCTACAGAAGTGCAGAGTTGAAACTACAGACCTAGGGTGGCCACCTATCTTACGATTACATTCCTAGTCTTGAGACAATGTCTTTTGTACTGATCATGTAAAGTCCAGATATGGATGACCGGTCGGTTCATGACCCGGAGTTCATCCAGGGACCAACTGACTGACTAGTAGGACAGCTGTGTCCATTATTTCATCACATTATGATGTCAAACTAAATACCTCTGCATGATTCAATAATATTGTAGAGTTATGGTAGCTTACCCAGGGACCGATAACATGTCTCAAGCATCTTTTGTAAATAAACGTATATTTTATATTTCAGAATATTAAACTAGTTGTTTATAGATTAGTAAACATCTCTAGTATTGGTTAAATGTGTTTATGTGCTCCCATCCTATAAGAACTGGCGATCGGTCATAACATATAAAATATGTCTAGTCTGAAAAATTAAATATTCCTAATTGTAATAAAAAAAATAATATTTTCAAGCAAAAGTAAAAATACCTTTATTAATTTCAAACAATAACACAAATACCAAGTTTAGCTAAATATCTATACAAATATTTTTAAAATTTAAATTTCTATAAGGTGTTATATTATATTTATAAAATTTAAAAAACATTTCTAATCAACCTGAATAATTTAAAATATTAAAAATGCCTTAAATTGACTCAAGTATTTCTTTAAATGCCTAAACATGACTTTAAGAGGACATATACCAAGAATTTATTATGACTTAAAATTACAAAATGAAAAAAAAGACCTAAAAAATATATATTTCTACAACCAGGGGATTATAAAGAGAGCTTATGTACTTATGGGCATTTTATGTTATGTACAGAAAAAAGATGATATGTCGTCAGAATCCGGGCCTTGGTTATAACAAACAGTTATTATTCCCAATATACCCATTTGGAACCAAATCGTTAGAGCCTTTATAAATATATTTCAAGATTTATAAATATTAATCTTCAGTAAACTACCCCCTTAGAAAATTACGTGTAGAGTGTTATGTATCATACCACACAATTCCCAGATATACATTTTAAACAAAATAGTTAGAGATATTTTATTAATATTTCAAGATTTCCCTTCAGTAAGTAACTCTTCAACGAATTTTTCCCCAAAAAACAATTATACAATGTTATTTGTCATTTCAAACAAATCCTAGGTATTCATTTTAATTAATGAAATCGTAGGAGTCATTTTCGAAAAATTTGGAACTAGAAAATTTTACTCATCAGTAAACTACCTTCATATAAAGGGCTAGGGTACGATAAAAATAACAATTTGAGAGGTTTAATCATTTAAAATCGTAATATCAAGTTTAAACAAAACCCATCAAAACATCATGGATTCGTGGCCAGGAACAAACCTGGAATTTTTGCTGCCAAAGGAAATATCTTGGAAGTCTGCTGACAATGGAAATACCTCGGAAGTTTGCTGAAAAAGGGTTTCTACCACTTCAAGGTCAATATTCGCCATGGCCAAGAAAGGTTTCAACAAGAAGAGATTAATGCTGACTAGCAAGCTGAGCTTGAGCTAAGCGCATACGTTAATATTGATAGTCGATTATAAATAAGGAGTGCGCAATTTTAGAGATGAAGTACCCACATGTGAGATGAGGAATAGGATTGAAATCAATATAGGAAAACCCACTTCATTACACATGCCCACTATTAAAACACACATTTCCCTATTTTTGGAAATTTTAACGACATAATTTTATCAGTGCCTTAAATTTACGTAATAAAAGTAAGTCACTATTATATTCAAAATTTAATAAGACCATTTATTTACTAAGCTGTACCGTCACAATATATTTCAAGATATCTCATCACAAACTCTAAAGCAAGTCTAAAAATGTGTATGCTGCCATATTCTAATTATCTGGTCAAGAGCCAAAGAGAATAACACCCACACATTTAAAAATTTTACTCATTTATTTTATGTTTCATATAAAAAATACTGATATGAATGTGTTAAGATCTTTAGCTTGTCCACTCTGTCAAAACTCCACGACAAAGTAGAGGATAAATATATGTACTGGACCTATAAGTTCTAAAGTTTATCAGATTACTAGTAAACAATATTTAATAAAAATGTTTACTTAATCTATGGCCTTAAGCACTTGAAATTTCATGGCCGCACTTATAAAAGTACGCCAACCATCCATATTTTTCTTAATGCAATAAACGTTTATATTTATTTAATTGAAGTCTGAATATTTACTTACATTTGAAATCAATTGCTATAATATTGTGCAATGAATTGCTAAAAGGTGATTATATAGAATATTACTATCTGATTTTAAATAATGTTTATTATATTTTAACATATTTATACTTATATATAAGAAAATGATAGATTATTAGGCATCCAAAATATTTTTACTTTTCCAATACTATTTTAACGCCAATATATTTAACATAAATTTGCTTCACATATTTTAGTAGCCGAATGGGTTTAATACATTCATTTAAAACGGTGAAAATGTAGGGATCAAGGTAGAATTTTATAGTAAATGTACTCACAATTTAGTGGAGGCGTAGTGGGAAGATATTTAAAATAAAAAACCATCAGGACACCCAAATATGATTAGAACATTGATCTCCCCGTAATCGATAATTCAGTCTAGCACAAAAGTGACGCGCTACTACTGATGATCACCGATTCAAATATAATCTCCATTGAAACATCAGCTATTTATCATTGAAGGAAATTCAGCGAATTGTAGAATGTATCTTTCAACCTTTATTCGAAACATCTGTGCTATTCACGTCTTGAAGTAGGGTGTGAAAATCTTCGGTGCAAGAAAGCTAGTGGGATGGAAGAGTGTGTGATTATACAAGGAAATATCTTTATTTAACATTTCTTGTTTTGTTACCTTTACGGTGTTAATAGTGATAAAACCTATTATTATGACGATCAATATAAGTCAGACACTCAAGTATATATTTATGTTTAAGACATTTATGTTCCTAGCTCCGAAATTAGTGAAAGAAAAAGAAAACATGAGAATATACATGTTGGATGGCCACGTATGAACCTGTAGATTCTGATGATAAATTCAACTTCAGTAAGCAGTGAAAGAACACAATAACGGGATAACACATGTAAGTTATTTCCAGCACTAATGATACTTACTTCTCCAGTAAGCAGTGAAAGAATACAATAACATGATGACACATATAAGTTATTTCCAGCACTAATAATACTTACCTCTCCAGTAAGCAGTGAAAGGACATGGTATTGTGTGGTTACTAATGAGGTATGCATTCAGCGTAGAGAGGCTTGGAGACTTACGTAGCGTGTCTTCGTCGTTCTTCCACACGTACCTTATCGCTGACTGTTCGTAGGATACTGGAACATAACAACAGGAATATTACTTTTTATAGTCACATCTTTTATATATATATATGGGATGATGATTGGATGTTAAACACAATATAGTTTTGTGCATGCATATAAAACGTGGCTACAAAAGACATTGTCCAAACTAAAATGTGCCTTACATTAAAAATATTGGTGAAACAAAAGCTAAGCTTCTAAAATAGTAGTTTCAAATTAAATACTCTTAACTAAAACATGATTTGAAAAACTAGTAAATATAAATAGCCTCAATGAAATAAATAACGCAAGATAATCAAATTTACCATACGTTATTTTGCATTTATAATTGCATTGGATTTTTCGTTCATATTGACATCATAAAATATAATGAAATATAAATATCTATGCTATAGTAACTAACTCCCTGGTATTAAGGAGCTCGAAAGTTCAGAGCGACCAGAATGCAAGCTGGCTATTAAACCAACCTCAGACCATTCATTTCAATCGCTAATCTGAAACCTAACCTAATACAAATATATTTTCACAACATCATACTATCATCGTCCAGGCCTCCACCAAGAATTCTTGTTTATTCAACATTCCCCTTTGTAGACGTTTTTATCTGCTCATACGAGCCACGTGAGTGTTGAATTATATTAAATAAGCAGTGATGGACAGATGGCAATTAGTGGTCTTCCAGCTTGGGGACTTTACGTGGGAGTAACGACTCTTCACATAAAACATAAACTGTCATGATACAATAATATCTACAATACACACATAACTATAATATATGGATGGTTATAAAGTTGGACACTTACTACTTTCCATGGCGAATGAACAGGTCGGATCATCAAACGGGAATATGTGCAGATGTCCTTGACAGGAGAGAATTAAATGTCGGCTGAAACACAACATTTAATGTTTACAACAGTCTGTAGCAAGATTATTATGCTATAACTTAAAAAAATATACCTATTTTTGATTAGGAGGTTTGGCAATAAATTGGTATCAAAACTTGATTAATTAAATAGACAATAATTATATAAAATATAATAAATGGTACAACACACTCACGCAAACATTATAATATTGTGTTTGGTAGCTTAGAAGAAAATTGAAAAAAATTGGTTTTAGTAGACTATACTTAAGGAAGCTTTCCTTTGAATAAAAAAACAACACGTTATCTGGTTAAATACAATAAACCTTTTAACTTATAAATTTTATATCAAATTTTTAAGATATATTCCACATATTTTCAAAATCTATTTAATAAGTATTACACACTGTTTTAGTCTGATGTATGGCCGACCTAGGACATGACCCTTCACTACTACGTGAGGTTCCTCAACAGAAGCACCTTTGCTTTCAACATGGGAGTTTATTAATATTTCAAGCATCATATGAAGCAACCTCACTGTAAGTAAGTGTCTTCACTAAGGGATCTTCAGTGAACAATATGAAGAGAAATAAATTGTAAAATTCAATTTTAATTAAGTAGGTTATATGTTCTGTTTGACAAAAGTATATCTATATTCTTTCAAGTGAAAAACTATATTATGATTACAGCTTAAAATGAAAAAATTAGTGATAAACTATGAGTTTATTTTACACAGACTTCAACGTCGTAACATACAGTTCACTTAACAGTACAAATAGTAAACAAGTGACAAATTTGTTAATATACTATCTATGCAAAAATGTCAAAAATTATTAATATATTACTAATTACAAAGTTGGTAAGTAAACAAATGTTATGAGTATTAAATTTGTGTGTTATTTAATATGTTAAATGATATTAAATTATTTACTTATTAATTGATAAAAAGAAAGACAATTGTTAAAATAATAAAATTCAATTATAAACAGGTGGAGAAAATTTGTTTTGTTTATAAAATGTCTTATTATATACTATTAAGTAACAAACACATATGTAATTATTTAAAAAATCTTGAATTTGAAATAATACTGTAAGTTAAATGGCAATGATTTAGTTATTGTGACATAAAATACACATAAAACATATATAGTTCGTTCATAAATTGGAAAGAACACGTTAAAATAAAATAATATATTAGAACTTCCAATAGGTTGAAATGCACATCATTTGGCAGGTTTAATAATATATAAAGTTTATAGTATTTGTTCTTAAATGTTTGTCAATTATGATAGAAATTTGAAGTCTTATGTAAATAGGAAACAGTCGATGTATTGAAAGAGTGTAGTCTGAGAAAGTTGTAATTAAATTGGGTTTAATGAAAAATTAAAATTGAATTATTTCTTATCTTATTCCCTTGTTCCTTGGTATTACATTCTTGAGATGTTTATATGTATTTCGACATGTTTCGACGCGACTACGGCGTCATTTTCAAGACATGATTGAAGAAGACTCACGCCATCAGTTGGGAAACTCACAAATTTCTTCAATCATGTCTTGAAAATGACGCCGTAGTCGCGTCGAAACATGTCGAAATACATTTAAACATCTCAAGAATGTAATACCAAGGAACAAGGGAATAAGATAAGAAATAATTCAATTTTAATTTTTCATTAAACCCAATTTAATTACAACTTTCTCAAACTATACTCTTTCAATACATCGACTGTTTCCTATTTACATAAGACTTCAAATTTCTATCATAATTGACAAACATTTAAGAACAAATACTATAAACTTTATATATTATTAAACCTGCCAAATGATGTGCATTTCAACCTATTGGAAGTTCTAATATATTATTTTATTTTAACGTGTTCTTTCCAATTTATGAACGAACTATATATGTTTTATGTGTATTTTATGTCACAATAACTAAATCATTGCCATTTAACTTACAGTATTATTTCAAATTCAAGATTTTTTAAATAATTACAGATGTGTTTGTTACTTAATAGTATATAATAAGACATTTTATAAACAAAACAAATTTTCTCCACCTGTTTATAATTGAATTTTATTATTTTAACAATTGTCTTTCTTTTTATCAATTAATAAGTAAATAATTTAATATCATTTAACATATTAAATAACACACAAATTTAATACTCATAACATTTGTTTACTTACAACTTTGTAATTAGTAATATATTAATAATTTTTGACATTTTTGCATAGATAGTATATTAACAAATTTGTCACTTGTTTACTATTTGTACTGTTAAGTGAACTGTATGTTACGACGTTGAAGTCTGTGTAAAATAAACTCATAGTTTATCACTAATTTTTTCATTTGAAGCTGTAATCTTAATATAGTTTTTCACTTGAAAGAATATAGATATACTTTTGTCAAACAGAACATATAACCTACTTAATTAAAATTGAATTTTACAATTTATTTATATAAGTGTTCCTTACTAAACAATCTCTAACTATGTTTTTCAAAAATATGAAGAGAGTTGTTAGTGACGTCAGTATAATTACTTGCTGTAGGACATTCACACTTTCCATATTCAAGATGAGCATCCCGCATAGCCCCAACTGAAATTGTTCCACCTCATTGATCAAGTTTATCCTAGATGTCACCACATCACTTTAATTATTAATTTATTTACATAGGCCTACACACTTAATGTAATTGATTAAATTACTCAGCCCCACATTGGTTTTAGAATATAACACCCTCAACAGGATGAGGTTTGTGGAAACACACGATTGTCTGTCTCCAACGCTTAGGAACGGATCGTGATCGAGCGCCCTCCATCGTCGGGAGACAGTCTACGATATTTGGAATATCCATCCTGCCCGTTCCACATAACTTTTGAATTCTCTTGGGATAGTTTTACCTCCATGCATGTAGACGATCTGTATCTGCCATTTACCATTTGCTTAGCTACACTTGCATGCAGTTGTGGGTTATGTTTGAAACTTAGATCTCTAAAATTATTACCGTTTCTACATCGTAATGTATGCTTTTTTTCTTGAAGGTTTGACAGTTGTAGATACACGTTATCGTCCTCGTAATGCCACGACAAAATGCATATAAAACATTTGTATTGGCTTTATTATCACTGCTCAGCTTCTTGAAGTTATTTATCAATTTTAGATAACTTATAACCATTCGAACGTAACTACACATGATTTAAAGACTACTTATTTCAAATCTATTCAGTAGTTCTTTAGCTATGAGCGAGTCTATAGTAAGTATAGAAACCATCTATTATAAGAACCTGTGGATTAAACACAACCAACTAAACTAAGATATGATTTCTCTTTGGATTTACTATTGAAATGTATATTTACTCTTTGAATTTGGTAATTGAGTTTTACAGAAGAACAATTAATTATAGTTTCAATAGGATAATTAATTATTGATCACGAGATTTAAGAACAAATATTTAAAAAAATCCATTTTATTTAATTAAATTCGTTTTACCAATAGCCCGCCTTCCTAGAAGAAATTATATAATATAAAAAACTTCAACGCAACATGTTTAGTAGTTCCTTAAATCTGATACAACAGACATACAGACCGACAATTTGTTTTATAAGTTGTGGTAAGAGATATTTTCATATTTATTCGTAGACATTATTAAACGCTAACTAAACTCTTATTGACAAAATTATACATTCTTTATTTTTATTCTTTTCTCTTTATTTATTAGAATTTGATATTAGTTTAATCTTCTATGACGGCCTTAATATGGTGTAACATATATAATAACATTGAAACATGTCGTCATAGATGACTAAGCTACTATCAAATAAGGAGAAGGGAATAAAATTAAAGAAGATTTTGTCATTAATTACTCCTTACAAAATCAAATACGAACATTATAAAACCTTTATTGATTTATTAAATTACGCTTTATGATATGAAATAATGTTCCTTTGACATTTTTACTTTATTTCCAATTTTTAATTAGTTAACTAAAAAGCTACCTTGTTATATCTAAACATTCTAAGATCCCTAAGATATCAGGGATAAAACCGTCAATTTATCTCGCATTCCTCTTAATTTACCTAAAATTAATGTTAATTTATGTTTTATTCACTATAACTCACCGCATCAGATAATTGACGGTTCCATTCCGATATATCCTTAACGCGAAGTGCACAGGAATTAGAGGATCCTTGAAGTCACCGTGCATGATGAAGTATGTGTCCGGTAGCCACACTTTGTCATGATGATGAATGGCATTCAGGAAGTCGTAGTTGCTCTGGTTGTTGTACCTTAACCGGGGATCGAACCATTGTTGCTGAAGTAGGAACTCAACCTCATATTTCTGAAATAAAAAATAAAAATAAATAGTATAAACTATTGTCAGTTTATTCATGCATACTATGTAATTATATTATTGAAGTAAATAATTTGATCCTTAAGATTGCCTGCTGAAAATTATTTAAGATTCATTAAGGCTTGCCAATCATGCCAAGCAATGCTTATAATTACTGACCACTGTCAAAATTGTCAAATGTATTTAAATGAGGTAAGTAATATTCTAGTAATATTAATAATGTTGGATATACTATTAAGTCAATGATCCTGATATTGTTAATGCCGTGGAGGTAAATTTAAAGGATATAGCTGCTGAAAAATATATCACAAGTCTTACTCCGGATTCACACTTTCGCCGAAAAACAAACGCAGAACAGAAATATGTTCACGTGATGAGGTCTAATCCAATCGCAAGCTTTCCGACTCTTGAGCCTGAACTGTTTGGCTGAAGTTCAACTTATCTCCACTTTGTCCGCTCTGCCTGAGATCTTCGGCACGCAAGAACCAATCAAATCTCAGAACCAGCCATCTCAGATCAGTGCGAATGTACATTTTAAAGCGCATGCGCTGTAGAGCTAACAACAAGCAGACAGTTTCATTGGCCGTTGCAAGGAGATATGAAATATCCCGTTAATGTAAAGCGTGTGTACCGATGTAGTGGATTGTGCCACAACACAACGTTATAATTTGAAAACATCAATCGGGAGAATGATCTAAGATATATGTATATCTACTGCAAAAATGTTGATAGTCAGCTGTTTTAAGTTAGCGTTGCAATGCATTATGGTTCAACATACGGCTTGTGAATTGCTGCACCACTCAGGCAGCTTCTGCTTTCTATGTTCGGTGGACGTGTGAATCAAGCTTTAGTCTGACAATAAAGTTGCAAAATAAAAAAATACTGATAGAGTAGTAATGATCCGGGTCCATCCAGTCGACCGGAAATTAGAATATGGCAGTGTGTAACTTAATTAGCGGTATTTAAATAATGTATTACGTGGAGTATGTGACGTCACAAAGGAAGGCCGTCTAATAATTGAATAAATCAGGTTTTAATGTATTATTATATTCTGTGACGTCATAAAAGTGTGACGTTATAATTAAAGGTAAGTGAAGTACCTAGAACCAGTATATTACCTTGAGTGTACACTCTACGTCCATGACAAACGGTACACCTGTGACCGTGGTGTTTGGGAGGTGGTACACATGTAACCATAACGTTTAGTGCGTGGTAGACTTGTGAGCGTGGAGTTTGGGGTGTGGTACACTTGTTACCGTGGAGTTCAGGTGGTGATTCCGTGAGAGGGGAAAGTATAAAAAAAGAAGCACTTGAGACGTGTAAATAGCGGTAAGTGGCGTCGAATAGGACGTTCGGCAAACGGTATTATGACCATTCCGTCTGGGTGGTGGCCATCGTTTGGTTACATTTTTATCCAAGGCTAATGATGTTACTGTACATTTATTAAATAATGGCTTTATAAATTTTAAGACATTGATGAATGTCCGTGAGAGATCACCATTTTTTTAAGACATATAGTAAAAATAATAGTAAAAATAAAACATTATGTGGTTCAATCATCGAATATACATAGTGACGATTCTTTTTTCTGGTTTGATGAACAAGTTTAGATAGTTTTGTGAATATACTGACTATATTTGACACAACGAATATTTTTTATTGTTTTACAAAAAGTTTTATAAGGGCAAACTCAAGTAGATGCCCTTGAGAGTTTACTCTACGTACGAGACTTATGACAAACTGTATGTGTGACAGTGGTGTATGGGTCAGTGGTGCCGTTTGATTAAATTTTTGCTTATGACTTATGTTTACAAAAATTATCCCGCGGAGGGAAGTTGGAACAGTATTGGATGTTTGTAATTAACGGTTATTGTTGTTGTTATAGTAAGTAGACGCCGTCCGTGACGTATGCAATAATGGTAATGATGACATTTCTATCTAAGGTTAATGATCTTGTTTTACATTTACTACATAAACTTGTATTGATATATTGACGCTTTAAACACAATTACCTCAGGTGTGTGAAGCTACAAACCAATAACATCAAATATAACTATAATATATTATATACTATAGATGTAACTAATTATAAGAAAATGAAATGTCTGCCTTTTGTCAGTTTATTTGTTGCTCAATCAGCCCAAAACCACTATACCGATAATGGTTCTGCTGAAATTTAGCATGGCTACAACTTGGACGTCAGGCTAATAATTATATAGGCTAATTACAAACTTGGTCCGTCATTATCTTTCAATATAGTGGATAAAAAACACCTTTTATCCTTTTTTCATCCTATGTTATTTGTATTGTTATTGGATCAGCTTTTATAGGTTCCTAAATACTATAAATCACGGCCATCTGGGAACAAAGATAAACTGCTTCATTGGCCGCATTGTCTCTACTAGTCTTCATCTGTTTGTGGGTTTCAAGGTTACATTAGGGATGGAAACCCCTCTCCCATCATGCCTACATTCATACCTCAACGTTGTCAGATTATAAGACTGTGAAAAACAGAGATTACGTTGCGTCATGAGGACAAATCTTTGTTTACTATTCATGTTAAGCCACGTCTTAGTAAACGTAAATTACGACCGCATGAAAAACATTTCCCTCCAACCCTTGTGAAGGTACTCTGAATTTTTGTTCAGTCGGAGGCTTTCTCTTGTCTTGTGATGTACAGTAGTTCTATAAAGAGTTTTGAATTAACACATTTTTATTAATTATTAAATATTTAAAGTTTAGTACAGGCCTTTTAATTTATTTATAATATGGAGAGGCAAACAAGAACCTCCAGACAGAAAGATCGGGGAAGAAAGACATAAGAAATCAGCATAAATCTACAATATACGTTGTCTATAGTTTCATTAAAAATATTGTTGAACATCCAGAGGAACTAAAAAGGATAAATTTCGACCAATATTAAGATCTCACGGCAAAAATATGTGGTGTACATCCTAGAAACTTGCGGAACATTTGCAAAGAAATTTCAGAGATTAAAAATGTTCAGAAGTTCTCATCCCCTAAGAAATCATTTTCCAGAAAGTGGCCTGTCATGGATATCAACGATTTTAACAAAGATGTACTGCGTCGTTCAATATTTGAAATGTACGACAAAGGTTAATATCCAACCACTTCAAAACTGAGGAAAGTAATGGTTGACAAGATAGGATTGTCTGGTGAAAGTGGTCGGGGTTTTAGGCCCTTAACTCTTGACCATTTCTTTTATATAATTAAATTAGTTTACTAAATTTATAATACATTATGGTTTTCCATTCGTCTAGGCCTATTTTAATCTCTATGTTATGATCAAATGGTTAGTTATAAGAAAGTGTGGGATTTAATATTAATTATAAGTTGTCTAAATCTTAACCAAAGTTGTAAGCAATATCTGTTTTAAACTTCAATTCATTAACTTCATTTTTCGGCCTTTAACTTTTAAATCTAGTATTATTAATTTTCGTAAAGTCTTAGTGGGTATTTTAGCTTCATCTAGATTTATTACTTTTACTTTTCACTTTCTAGCATCGTTCTATTTAATCTTATCTGTACTCGGAAGCTGTGAGGTGCACCTGTGTCTTGCACGTGTGGCCTCACAGTGGAAAGGGGAGGTTTGGCGCGAACAGCTGGCCAATCAGCACATCTGATTTAGCGTCTGTGTTTGACCCTATGTGGAAGAGAAGCATCAGACGCAAAACACTTGCCGGCTAGCACGCGAACAGGTACGTATATTCAGTAGTTCTTTTCGTGTTGGTCAAAGCGTGCTTAGAGATGGGTGGGAGGAAATGGAGACCATGTGGCTAAATGACCACTACATTAATTATTTATCCATATTCATGTACTAAGTAATTTGTTTTCTTTTCATTAAATAACCTGTGGTGTAAAATGTCTAATGTTTATTTAAAATAAAACTTCACTTTCTACTTATTTGATCGGCGATGTTCTCTACCCCCAACCATTAATTTACTAACCCCGAGATGCTCTACTAAATACAGTGGCTGCTCTTGACACATACAAATATGAAGCTGGGAAGGAGATGAAGAGATTCGACTAGGCTCACTGGGTCCCAATCTTCAACCTTGAGATTTATAAAAAGTCTAAGAATCAAATATAGAAATTGTAATAATGGCAGAAAGTTCTTGATGGAAAGGCAAGATATCGTTACAGTAAGGATACAATTTATTATTAAAATTCACCATATTCGATCTTCTGGAGATAATCGTCTTGTATTTTATTTGGACGAAACTTGGGGAAAACAAAAAAATGTAAAAAGGGGGAACGGGGTCCTTTCCAAAATTTCCTGAACCAATAGAATAAATCATTTAACGTATGGTAGAAAATGGAAATACATAGATAAAATATGTAGAGGGACAATATTTAACAACCATAAGAGTATGAACATTTATGCGCTTTGTTAAACTGTTATGCTCTTATTTCCTATGTGTTTTTGTAACAATGTATATAATCTATCCTTTTATCTATTATGATCGCTACTAGGAAATTGTTGAGTGTAATGAATTGCGTTCGTTAGTGAAATTATATTAAATGCTGACTAATTTTTCGTTTCAAAGCTTGTTTTTTAAAAAGTATTGGTTGACATTCTTGTTTTAGATAATAAATTAAATAAAGAGTGCAGCCGGATATTAGGCATCATAATAAAATATAGCTTTGGATCAGTCTCTCTGCATGAGTTATTCAAAAATTTCTAAACATCTTATAAATCATCCCAAATTTGGTATGGTGACAGCTCTAAAGATAATTTTCTATATACAATTTAAAAATCTAAAAATTAGTATAGCTTATTCAAAAAGGGGATCGAATTAAGTCAATATATTGAAAATAAATAATTACTTATTTATATTGTAGGCTGTAAGAATTAGATTTAATTTATTTGGTTCTAGCTCCTGAACAACCAATGCTATTATTCTTTATATATATATATATATATATATATATATATATATATATATATATATATATATCACCAATAATCGAGAGTACAAAATGGTGTATGTAACATAATTTTGAGAAGAATTTTCAGATTTTTGACACAGATTTAGATTATAATATGTATTGTGATATTTTGATTTATTCAGAATTCTCTTCACAATTTGTAACAAAATTTTAAACAATAAACGAGTGGTATTTATATATAATTTAAAATTTGGTTTTTTTCCCTGTGATTGATTTTATATATTAACAAAGTTAATGAATATATTTCCCGAGTGAAGAACGGTTATATCATCTAGGTTCTTCTACTCATTCAAATTTTTGTGGTGTTTTTCTTTACTACGATGTAGTATAAAAGATAAAAACATCGAATAATCAATTTTTAGAATGTTTGTACGCATGTCCATTTGTTTGTTTTCTGTAAACTTAAAAAGTATTCTAAGAATATTATTCTGTTGCATTCCTTATTTTTCAAAGAACCATCACGCTAGTTTATAAGCAAGTGAGGCAGGACCACGTCTAGGTAGCGGGGGGCGCAAAGGGGGAAATTGCCCCGGGCCTCACACTAAAGGGGGCCACATTTCTCCCACAAATTATTAAATTCAATTTCAGTTATTATTTTAAATTTCGCATAAAAAACTGTACAGATAATTAATAGCAATATGTATTCGCTTTGTGATAGAATTCAATTCCAGATTTCTGAAAACCCTAACCCTTTTTGTAGGCCTACAGTCATTTA
Organism: Timema podura; assembly: GCA_033556935.1. Lineage (NCBI taxonomy): Eukaryota > Metazoa > Arthropoda > Insecta > Phasmatodea > Timematidae > Timema > Timema podura. Next base: position 58,503,098 of record JAVRXN010000014.1, read on the forward strand.
ATGGGTTGATCAATATCCCATGAAACATAAGAAATTATTACTGTCAGTAACATAAGTACCAAATACGTATCAATATATTATAATGGCTTAATGCTAAAACTGAAAAATTGCCGTTCAAAGGGGACCTCACATTTTTTTGCCCCAGGCCTCACATTTTCTTAAAACGGCTCTGAATTGAGTTATTTAAAAAAAAAAATGGGCGTAATCAGTGAACTTTCGTCGAGGCTGTTATTGTGAATACATAATATGGCAGGAACGTGTTATAAACTGACGTAGGGAAGAGTAGAGTGTGGGGGCTTGTACATGTTTCTTCGTATGAACATAAAACCCTCCTCATAAAGTTTCATTCTTGTCTAGCATTTTTTTTTTTTCTCTCTGTGTCTTACTACCTGTTTGAGTTATACGCCTCTACATCAATTTAAGTGTTAAATGTGTTGATGTTTTTTTTAAACGTGAGCGATGTTGTGATCAATTGCTAGTCCTACATATTTGAACAAATACATGGATTTTTCCACTAAAAGAAAGCTTAAGCTACAGGGAGAATATGTAAATAATAAAAAAAACCTTATGTTCTGTACATTTGTGTTATAACAATGTCACTATAAGATGAAGAAACTTTGAAAAGGAATTTAAGGATGCCAGAATATCTGCACAGCATAATATTACCTATATTTTAATTCCCTAACGCCTTAAGCCGGTTAGCTGTTGGTTTGGGCAACCTCAAAATCCAGATATCCGAGTCTTTGTATACTCATAATATAAAATCTAGGAGTGTGAAATTAAGCATTCATTTATTATACACACTTTTAATAGTATGACACCTTATTTAACACTAAGAGCAAGAAATATTAGATTTGGCATGGTCTACGTGCTGGGAGATTTATCTAGGTGTAAATCTTGGATATATTATCGTTACAATTGCATTATAATTTGGGCTTGATGAATAGGGTTGAAAGGAATGCGAGAATATACCAAAGCCTTAACATTTTATTATTAAAAAATTGTATGGTAGAATAAATCAAATATTTCTCGAGTAGAAACAAAATAGTTTAATTTTCTTCACATGGTAACATCAACAGTTATTGAATATCTGTCCAGGAGGTCCTGAAGTTCAATTGCAATTTTTTCTAGTCCTTTAAAGAGTTTCTCATTTGATGCCACCATGTTCATGACAGATATTCAAGAACTGTTGATATACCGTGGGCATAAAATTAAACTTTATGTTTCTACTGGAGTGATATTTAATTTATTTTGCTAAGAAAAGCTATAAAAACTTGTCTCGCGTCCCTTTCCACCACACCTTAAATGAAATGATGAGATATGTGAATAGCTACAAAATCAGAAAACGTAGATCGGGAATATATCACATATGTACTCAGAGAAACATGAAAATGTCACATAGACACTATTTTTGACATATATATATATATATATAAAATTATAGCTTTAACCTTGCTTGACTGCTTAACTACTGCTACAATTATCTTCAAAACAAGGAAAAATAGCACACTGAAGCTTGGAATAAGACTGCGTAGTCAAAGGAACCTAGTTGTGTGCCTTCTTATTTATTTTCATTCAATGTTAAGTGTGTTGGGCGCAAAGCCCGAAAACGGTCAGTGGACAGAATTTTTGCTCAATCCTAAGATTTAATGTTTTAAAATGATCAAAGCCCAAAGTTCTATTCAATTTCGGGCTTTGGCCGTCTCCATACAGCCAAGCCCAGGATTGTGCAGTTACTAAACGACCAAAGCTTGAAACAACATTTTAGTTCGTTTCTTGAACAGACTGAGCAGGTGCCACGCGCCTAATTTCGAGCAATCACATGAATTCAAGAGGGCAAGTGTCTCTCATTGATATGCAAACATAACAGGGCAGAGATTGCAAATTTATTTTGAGTGATCAAGATCGCCTGACCAAATTTTTTTTAAGCCTAAATTAATTTAACCTAACATAACCTAACTTATCGACTGTATTTTCGACTTTGGTCGTTAAGTAAATGCAAAATCCTAGGTTTGGCTGTTTGGAGACGGCCAAAGCCAGAAATTGAATATAACTTAGGGCATTGGTCATTTTAAAACTTCTAATCCTAGGATTGAACAAAAAATCCATCCACTGGCCATTTTTAAGGGCTTTTCATCCTATATATATATATATTACTCAGCTTTTTGTTTAGTGGATTCAGTTGTTGTGAACATCCGGCTAAGATTAACCAACATAATTTGTTATAATTCACATACATTTCAATAGGGCCGATAAGCAAAACATTTCGTTTATTATAAACCATACTTCAGTCTTAGTGAAGATAAAAACTAAATTTTCAAAGAAAATATGTAATTTTAGCATTAAAATTCTTTGAAAAATACCTATTTAATATTTGGTGTTTGAACTCATGACTTGAAAAACTGTTTTCATACCAGGGTTCTCATTTTGGTAGCACATAGAGTAGCAAAATTATGGAATGGGAAGTGGATTAAAAACTGAGTAGGCCTACATACAGTCAATGCACACCATCTTACGGGAATGAGCTTCATACCCCAGTTGCAGCAATCAAAGACAGACGTATTACCTACTTTGCTGTACACCTTTTGCTGACAAGACATGGAGGAGTGTGGTAATGGCCAATATTCAGATCTGCTGGTTTAGCTACTGGATGTGTTACTTTCTATGCTGGGGATGAAGTGTCACCTCAGGAACTGATACAATTCATCAATGGCAACCCTTTTTAATTTAACAAGCTTATCGATATCGACTATAAGTTATATTGTTTGTTTGCTTTTAGCTTTACTACCGGTTAGAGCTATACGTTTGATTAATAACTATGCTAATGTGCCAGGGATTGGGAAGGATTATCTTTAGAGGAAGTCAACCAGGATTAGCGTAAAGGAAACGTATAAAACCATTGAGGAAAAATCAGCTTAGGACACCTAAACAAGATTCAAACCCCGATCTTTACGTCAACAGAAATAAAATATTCCTAAGCTAAAAGAGTAATATCCTTGCCTTATTGTAAAAAATTGGAATATGTACAGAATATTCATACATGGGGACATCTTTAAATAACTAACAGAGTCTAAACACTTGAAATTTCAAAACAAGGTTTGGTCAATTAGGGTTAAGGGGAGGTGAGATGAAATTTATAAAAACCCAAAATACATATTTATTTGGTATAAAATTGAAATTATTCCGTAAGGTCAATGGGCTATCCCAGATAATTTGAAAATTATACAAGTTTTTTAATTCTAAATCCAGATTATTTGTTGAATACGGAGTAGGTGTGGCTAAAACCTCAAAAATTAATTTAAAAAATTTCGGTGTTGTATAATGTTGGAATATTTTTTCATGTAGATATAAAAACCATTACAAATAACCAAATATAGTGAAACTTTTTAATTTGAAAATTAGATTAAAGTAGGCCTAACAGGTGGCTCAGAATGTCACAAATAATTATAAAAAACAACTTTTTTTTGTAGTAGAACATTAGAATTGTTTCAGGGACGAATCTGTCTGCCTCTTTAGCAGCCTATTATTTCCATTTATGCTTCTTGTTGAGCTGCGAAGCGCTTTTTTTCCACCAACATATTTTGTAACAGTGCCTACACTTTTTTTTTCATGTTTTATGATCGCTCTTAGGCAAATATTGCGTTTTCTAACGAGTGCGTTCGATTGTGCACTCAGTTTATGGGGTAGTTAATGCTTAGTTTTAAAGATTGTTTCTAAAATTTACTGGTGGATATATTTGGTTTGGGATTGTCATGGTTATCTTGATATTGTAAAAAATATAGTTATAATATAAAGAGAGAAGCCAGATATAGAACATCATAATTCAATATAGTTTTGATATATTTTGTTTGTCTGTGTGAGTTATTCAAACACTTTAAACATTCTAGAAATATTAAATTTGGCATCCCGGTAGGTCTTAAGATTGAGTTCTCAGGAAAAGTCCAAAAAACGAAAATTTAATGTGGTGAATTAAAAATAATGGACGGAATCAGAAAAGTTGGAAATGAATAATTTATTTTCTAAACTTTAAATGGTTACTATGTAAGTTTAATTTGTTTTAACTCTTGCAAAAAAAAAATGCTGTTACCTTCTTTCATATCTTATTAGTACAAACTAGCAATAGTTCAAAGTATTGGCTAGTAGTAAGGAAAATGTAACTTAATCTTCAAAAAAAGGTAAGTTTTTAAAACACTTTCAGGTTATAGGCCTACCTCTATATTGACAATGTGTATTATTCAGCCTCTTTTGCGTTTGGTAACACATTTAAACCAATAAATGATTAATATCTAAATATATGTTAGGATTTATTTGCGTTTATATTTATTTAATTTTATATACTATAAATAACAAAGCTACTTTATAGATTTCTGGTGTGAAGAACGGGTACACGGGCTATTTTAAATTATTTAGTGAAGTGTGTAACCCAAAATTGGTAATATTATATACTATATACTATAAATTTCTATGTATAATATTACTGTATTTCATTTAACATAATAATTTATTATCCTAAAATAGCTCTAGTTTATTACTAAAAACAAATTAGTATTATATAAAATAATATAACTGGAGTTCTATTTGAACATAAAAATATTTGAAGCTTATTTAGAATATAATAGAAAAAATTGCCCTAGTTTTAAAGGTTTATAATTGGATATAATTAAATTTGACCCGGTATAGCTTGTTTCCTCCGATGTATAATAGTATGAAATATATTTGGCTAAATTATAATACCTTATTTCAGGGTTCATTTGATTGTATAAACTTTTGATTTTGCAGATAAATGATGTTTATCTTTATGGATTCATTATGAACAATGAATAATACAATGTTTAGAAAATTAATATTTTATTCTATGGGTAAAATACTACCACTCTTACTTTATCTAAAACTTACTCCTCAATTTTGCATTTTTATTGAGTATTTCAGTAGGGTATAAGGATGGGTCCTTGGGGAAGTAAAATCCGTTCCATCCTGTTTATCTCACATGCTCTTTATCCGTCTTTCTATCTTTCGCCCTCCCACACACTCACCATCAACCTATAGTACCACTTGCGTCATCATAAGAAGAATCAGACATCATTGGATGTTTGTTCCCACAAGGTCCACGGAGAACACCTAGCCTAGGACTACACCAAATGGGGCTCGAGGCATTATCTAAATCCTGACAGCCTTACATACCAGAATGGGTTCTTGAACATTTGTTTTCACAACAAAAGTGAGTTCTCAGATGGGTCATAATATCTACTTTCAATTTTATTCATTAAAACATTAAAAATATTGAGATATTAGTTGTCTTGAATAGATTGGAACACTCGTGCATATCTTTAATCACATGAGGTTTCTTTAAGCCATACATAGCTAATTAGAGATTGTCATATTTATATTAGATGGGTTTATAAATGTTAGTAAATATTACAATGATTAGTATAATTAATGAGTATAGTCTAAAAATCTGTAAATAGGACTTTACCTTGATTTTCTTACGAATGGACATTTGAGTTCCTTAGAAATTATAAACATAATTTCTGTGGCTAATATTGATAGAATTATATTATATAATTCAAGTAATTTTATTGCTACTAATAATATTTTTTAAAGTGACCACTGAAAATCACATGACTGGACGTATTAAAAATGAAATAAGTTCTGGAAGCATTATTTTCCCGTCAGGTATGTCCATTTGAAGAAAATTAGTGAATAAGTAATCTACTAAGTGACGATGAAAATAGCCTAGTGTTTGGAAAGTATAATATATATATATATTCCTCAAGTACAATCTCACATAAATTATTAAACACAGAACATTATGTAAATGGTAATTATATTTGAAAATATTCAAAAATCTCTATTACCTATAAGTTTGTTATTAATAGCTTAAACAAAAGGTTTATTTAAAGAACTAAACAAAGGCTGTGTGGCTGAGGATATTTTTTTATTAAATGCGCCTATATTAGTGGATAAATAAGATAATAAAAAAAGAAGTGATAAACAATATTTGTAAAGCCTCCTACGGCGCATCAGGTTAACTCATGAAAAGAAATCATTTAATCCCTTCACCCCACCTTTGTATATGATACATCGATGGAAGGGTACTTTATACAAGACTCTAGGAATTCTGTTAAATATAAGTTTGAGGGCAACTTTTTAATATATAATCCAAACAAACATTTTTAAACAAAGGCATAATTCATGACAAACTAATAAAACTAGCTTATACAATTACGCAATCATATTAATTTAGATCTGACATGATACAAAATCAAGTCTGGCTTGGGGTTTCTTGAAATCAAATGGAGTGTATTGATAAAACTATTTCTTCTGTCTTCACTCACGTCTCGTCTTTGGTTTTAACTCTCATTACAACATTTAATTAATTGATAATTAGTTATAGAATTGATTTTGATTTTTAAATAATACTTATCTAAAATCTTAGTTTATGTAAATCCATGCTCAAGGTCTCTATACCTTTCATAATATTATTAAAATAATAAAATAATCTATTACTCATATCTGCTAGTCTCAAGATACACAGTTTATAATGAAATTTTAGTTTTTCCTCAAACATCGGAAACATAAGCTAACTAACGTAGCCCCTCAATTTATGATCAACTCAATATTAAACATTATCAGATTCACTATCAGCCTTACAATTCCCATTATAAATACCTCTACCCTTACATTACCTCTACCATATTATACAAACCACCTCCTCTGTCAACATAATCACAACCACCAGAAACAACCCCTTCGTCAGTAATTTAACAACAAACATACAAAATGTATATTATATTTAAATAATAACCCCATCCTCTATCACCAACTTCAAAGATAATATACCATCATAGTAAACATCATTGCCATTTCCAACTTACGTATCACCTATGATATCCCACCGTTGCCATAATCATAATAAACTTTTATCTACAAACATGTTATAACAACTTGAACATGGCCAGAATTGTTCCTTGCGTAACTCCCGTGACTTCAACTCCAATATAAATATTTACTATCATTAACAACAGGATTACTTCAACAATCTCCTAATTAGTTTATCAGCTAGACATAAGTTTTCATAGAAATAGTACCATTTCTGCGGTAAAGACGTGTGATGTGTCATTTTATTCAGTTTTTTGTGTAGTTTACGAATATGGCAGCCCGGAAATCGATATTTGTTTTTATCCTTTCCTTTATTAAGCATAAATTTAAAAAAATATCCGTACAAAATTAGTTTAGCTATAAATTCTCTACAAAATGGATCGGTTCATATTTAAGGTTAAACCAACCAAAAAACCCAAACAAGGGTCAAACCTGAATAATAACCCGCTATTCCGGGTCTTAAATGCATTACGCAAAGTTAATATGCTTAAGAATTAACAAACTGAATTTTAAATATAGTTATAATATATTAATATTTAATTTCTATTCACATAACAAAAATTTGTTTGGTTTCTATTACATCACAAAGTTTATCATCAGTCTTTCCCGTTTTATTTTTACGGTTGACACAAAAGAGGAAGCTAAATTCATACTTTGGTAAAGTTTAATGCATATTTATTTACCCATAGCTTAGTAACGGTACACATTAGTAATATGGTGACTTTTGCTACAAACACACATATTTATATAGTTGTTCAAAAATAATGCTATCTTAGAACAAAAAGATAATTCTGGAAATATTAAGATTTATAAAAACTCTATGTACTGTTTATCAATTTATAGCTTCATTAAAATTCTTCTTCAAGTTCATCATCATCGTCATTAACATTGTCACAATCACCATAATTATCTGCGCAGTCTTCATATTTTGTATCAATTTCTTGTTTACCACACGAGCAGCTGCAGATGTCAGTGCATGGGAGGTTGACATCCGAGCACGTGTAAGATCCTGGTTGATAGGATTTGCAGTTGTTCCTTAATATCATCTCCAGTACTTCCTCAGGAGCGGGCTGACTTCCAATTCACTTAATGGCAATCATAGGCACTGACTTATAAAACATATTGTGGGTGCTCTATGAAAAGGGGTGTGTGTGTGTGTGGCATAATATTTGCAAATTTTCAAGAAACGTATTTTTTTTAATTGCCAAAATTAAGGTGTAATATGTTAGTCTCAATGTATGTTTAGTAAAATAAAACAAAAATAAATTTAATAAATTAAAACAAACATGCAAAACACAAAAATGATATATACAATATGAGTACTGCCACTAACCAAACTATAATGGAAACGTGTTGACAAAATATGTCAGGCTGTCAGTTCATGAGTGGTGAGTGCTACCAACATAATCATGCTTGCTTACATATAAATGGCAGCACCTGCCATATTCTACGCTAGAAAACAATGTTCGCAGTTTAACCTTATATCCAAGATAGAACTAGCACCGCTATATTAAGGTTTTAAAAATGCTGAAATATTGGGGGTGCTGAGCACCCTGAAAATATCTTTGGGAGTGCTTATTATACAAAAAAACCCCGCAGTCAACACCTATGATGGCAATTCAACCATTGCCTTCATACCATCTATGTTCGTATGGTGTCGGAGTCATCTGAAAGCATTTTAGATATCTCCATATAGCGGCCTGGTAGTTGGCTCTACTCACATGGAGATGTAATGTTGAATGACAAAGAGGTTAATAGCTATGGCAGAATATTGCCTCCTTTACAGCAGTACAAATCATACTTGAGTTTATTTACATTATAAGTTTTTTTCCCGACGTACATTTGGCACACAAACTTCTCCAGGATGACATTTATGTGCTCACTCACCGTCCTTTCTTCTCCAAGGGATTTGAACAAGTCAATGTAGTATGATGCAGTGCTCATTAGTTGGAATGGTGTCCTCTATCCTTTGCCGTAAAATACTGAAACACTGTTACAGCTTGTGAAGCTATGAAACTCAATCAGAGCTTTCATGAAGTAATCAGTGTTGCAGCCATCTGATAGTTTAGGGTTGTGCTTGCAAACAACATTATTGAAGGGAGACAATACGATCAATTCCTTGCTTACCAATTCTTGCATAAACTTGGCATTTAATTTGTTGAATGAAACCTAGCAGAATGATTAGAACATCGGTATCATCAGCATGATCAACTGCAGGGATGTTGCTTTCTTCAACTTGTGCAGCATGTAATGCTAGCATTGTATCGGCCTCTTCGTGGTCACAAGCAAGTTCAATATATTCTGTAGCTCTTAATTTTGGGAAGATTGTCTCACCAATAAAAATTGTGCAATATTTTGTGAATATCAGTAGTTATTACACATAATCATTATTACATTCCATTTATTATTCTTGGCAATTTATTTCAGTGGATTTTAAGCATATTAACTTTGCGTGATGCATTTAAGACCCAGAATAGCTGGATATTATTCAGGTGTGACCCTCGTTAGGGCTTTTATCGTTGGTTCAACCTTAAAAATGAACTGAACATTTTTTGTAGATAATTTATAGCTAAACAAATCTTGCATGAATATATATATTTTTAATTTATGCTTAGTAAGGGAAAAAATAAAAACAAAAAAGTGCGTTTTTTAACGTTTTTTAGCAAATAAGATGGAAAAGCTACCAATTTCGATTTCCGGTTTGCTATATTCGTAAACTACACAAAAAAAAAATTAAAAAAATGACTCCTCACACGTCTTTACCGCAGAAATGGTACTATTTTTTCTTTCACCTATCTGATAGACTTGGTCACTACTACAAACAATTCAAATATCACTAATAAAAACACAATTATAAACTTTGTCACCTTAAACATCATTAAAAAAAAACATAGTTAATACTATTTTTATAGTTATAATTTTTACTTGAAATATATTTATGAGAATTCCATGCTTATTTAAATACAAATATGGAAGTAAATGGAGTGATTTTGTTCAATACTGGGATATAAGTTTGAACAGTCTGCCTAAATGGAACAGAGGGATATTAATTATCAAGCACACCAACAATGTAAACTATTCGATTGTGTCCAATCGATGAATGTAAATTTGTCCCTTGAGTGGAGGTTACTTGATTAATAATATCAGCTCTTTACACATCGTGTGTTCAACTGTTTATTTAGTATTCATCTGTTTGTTATTAAATCAGGGCTACCAACAGTTCGGATTCTCGTTTGAGTCAACATTGCTACAGAAGAGTGGTTTATAGTTTATTTGACAGATTTGCACAAGGAATGGCTAGACTTCATAATTTGTAACCCAATTCAGATCATTGTCTATTATGGTTCCAGTCACGCAAGCTCATATAGATTAAATTATTCAAAATTAGTTGGCCTATATGTGTACATATATAAGAATTTAATATATATATTAAATTCTTATAAATATATTAAACATGTAAGTAAACATAGTTTATATAGTACCACCATTGTATTTTTGAATTGTTACGATCGTCATAATATCTAAACTCATTATAAAAAAGTAACCTAAAGTCTTAAACTGTCCCTAGAATGTATCTGATAGCTCACATTAGATTAGTTTATACTGAAATTTCTAAGTGAAGTGATGTCTCATTAAATGGTTTGTTAATAAACCTAGCCCAGAACACAAATTTTACGAGGATGAAATCTTAGAATTAATAATACTTACAGCTTTGAATTATATAGATTTGCATGTATTCAATAATAAACTTTTAGTAGCTTAATTATTGATTATTCATAAACATTGAGATTAAATTCAATTTAACAGTCTTAAAGCCACAATGATGAACAAGTGGATTGAGGCATCATACTATAAGATAATTATGTACTTAGGAGGCATAGTATCCATCACACTTATTCGTCAATAAATCCATTGCACTTAATCACCATTGAAGCCTGGTTAATTCGGCTCCATTAGATCTATCGCCCTTATTTGCCTTTGAAGCTATTTCACATCACCACCATTGAGCCTTTTCCATTGAATTATTGCACTTAGTTAACAATAAAACTATTTCAATGAGGATGGTTTTTCATGTGTATCTTACAATAAGGCTCTCCATGTATATCTCCACATTAATGAATATATTATATTCTATAGATAAGAATAATTATGATTCTTGATTAAGTCAAACAAATCTAAACTTATTAATAGTAGCTTTTTACAATATTAAGTTTTTGGCACTTTGATGGGTCCTTTCATTCAAATGTGTGGGTCCACCGATTTAGTTTTCAGCTAATAACAAATATTAATAATACCTTCTTTGGGAGTTATAATCGTGTGTCAAAGGCATTAGAGCTTTCAAGTATTAATACAGATGTAGACCAAATAACGAATTAATAAGTAAGTAGATGATTTAAAAATTTGTTATCTGCTTTAAGTTTAAAAAACTAATTGTCTTTTGAATTCTAACATATTTTGTCAAAACAAATTGTTAAATACATTCTATCAAAAACAAATAGTTAAATACATTCAATCATCCTTAAAAATAAATCTAGGAGAACATTTTTCGAAGAGTTATAACATAGTGTTATTGTAAGAAACAGAACTCAAGTTGTCATTGGAAAACAATGTTTTGCGTTGCTTAGAGACTTTGGTAAACAAGATTAAGATTTTTACTGATGAAATAATAGATTGTATTACCTTTGGAGATTTGTGGGACAATAGTATTTTAATGTTCTCTGTATTGTGATTTTCCTGTATTCAAATAAACTGTATTCATTTTTCCGTATCAATTTGTATATAACATCTGGCGACCGTGACAGGATTCAGTTGGAATATGAAACGTGGTGTATGTCACAGAACTTTTACAAAAGCAACAAATTCACTAAAAGCGTTGCTAGAGATGTAAGAAATGGATATAATCGCGATCCAAGGAAATTAGACGTTAGTGGAAGAAAAGGCTAACTTCGTACACAGTTTGGATCAGGAGATCTTCCAACACCTCATAGAGACAGAGGTGAGTGAAGAAGACCTGATCAATGAGGTAGAGGTAGAAGATGACTACAAACGTAAGTTCCATGTTTTAGCGGCTGCAGTCTCCAATGCTGTTGCTGGTCGAAAAAAAGAACATGAAAATGAGGCTCACTATTCTGTAAGTTCTAACCACAATTTAAGAAGTAAATATCGTCTTCCAAAGATTGAATTCCGAAAATTCAGTGGAAATTTACGAGATTGGTTGGGTTTTTAGAACCAGTTTCAGAAGATTAACGAGGATCAGGAGTTAGATAATGCAGACAAATATGAATATGTTATCCAGGCAGCTTTACTCAATTCCAAAGCCCGTGATAATGTCGACAGTTTCCCGGCCACTGGAGAAAACTATCCCAAAGCCATATAGAAACTTAAATCACGTTTTGGTAAAGATTCTTTATTGATATAGGTTTACACTAGAGAATTATTATCACTTATCAATGCCAGCAGCATTCCTGATATATCTTCTCTGTATGATACCTTAGTGCTTTGTAGAGTCTAAAGGTAACTTCAGAGAAATATGCTGAAATGTGGTCCCCTATGATAGAATCATGTTTGACTACAGATATGTTAAGTGCTTGGCAGAGGAGTGGTGGAGGAAAGGAAAAGGAGCCTGAAGAACGTCTTAAGAGTTTGATGAAGTTCCTGGAGAATGAAGTAGAAGGGGAGGAGAGGATCAAGCTTTCTGTCAAAACTTCACCTAAAGGTACCATCACTACTAGCCCTGATAAGTCAAAAGGTAGGCAGAAAGATTCTGAAAGTTACAATGAAGATATATTACCTTCAGCAGCTGCTCTAGTGGAGTGTAGTCCTCTGGTAGCATGTATATTTTGTGATAGGTCTCATGTTAGTGACAACTGCTTCTTAGCAAAGAAGATGACTTTAAGGGAAAGAATCTCCCTTTTGTAGGATAAGTACGCATGTTTTCTTTGTTTGAAGACAGGTCATATTTAAAAAATGTGCAGAGCTAAGTTAAAATGTGATTTCTGTAGTAAAAGACACAGCAGTCTAGTATGTCAAGACTCAAAGCATTCTAATATGAAACTTCAGTCTCATTCTTTGATTTCCAACGAAAAGGTGAGTAGCAGTGGGTTGCCGAATGTTATTTTACAAACTTTGAAGGTTAGGTTAGTTAGAGACACCACTGTTGTAGAGATCAGGGCAATGATTGATACTGGTAGTCAGAGATCTTATATTCTTGACTCAGTAGCAAAGAAGTTAGGTTACCCTTTTCATCGCATTGAAACCCTATGACATTCGCTGTTCGGTGGGTAGTAACCGAAGAAAGACTACAATCATGCTATAGGATATTTTTGGAAAGTTTTTGGAAACCTTATGCATGCAATTTTGAAGTCTTAGGGGAACAAGTGATTACAGAGTACCGTTATTTTTAAAAGGGTTCATGGTTGAAGGAACTTAAGGCCAAGAAAATACAGATCAATGATAATGAAGGTCCCATTAAGGTATTAATAGGAGCTGATGTAAGGGGAAAGTTAATGACAGGACAAACATGTAGACTGAGTAACGGTCTTGTTTGTATTGAGACCCTGCTTGGATGGACCATAATGGGCAAAGCAGTTTCCAGTGATTATTCTGCTACGACCAACCTTGTTACCTCTCTCTATATTGGAGATAATTCTGTGTAAAACCTGTGGGAGTTAGATGTACTTGGCATCAGTGATCCTGTCGTAAGAAAAACTCATGATGAAGCAAAAGAAGCAACAATGGAACAATTCCTACGAACTGTATGTATAAATGAAAAAAACCGGTATGAAGTTCGTTTACCTTGGAAGGACAATCAGCCGTTTCTTACATCCAATAAGGTCATGGTTGAGAAAAGTGTATTAAACACTGACAAGAAATTGAAAACCCTTGGAATGCGTGAGAAGTAGGGTAGTAATTTTACTCAGTGGAAAAAGGACAAGATTATTGAGCCTGCTCCAGAGGATGGGAGTTTCAAACATTATCTACCTCATTGTGCTGTATTGAAGTAAAAAAGTACGACTACGCCCGTGCGCCCTGTATTTGATAGCTCAGCAAAGGAGTTTGGAACCCCTTCTTCAAATGATTGTTTGTATGATGGTCCCAACCTAATTGAATTGATCCCGGATATCCTTCATAGATTCAGGGAGAAGAAATTAGGAATTGGTTCAGACATTGAAAAAGCTTTTCTTCAAATAAGTATCCATGAAGAAGATAGGAACTATCTCTGTTTTATGTAGTGGAATGAATCTGAGCATATCTATGAGATCTTCAGACATGAAAGAGTGGTATTTGGCTTAACCTGTAGCCCCTTCCTCTTGGTTGCAGTTTTTGAGTATCATTTGAGGAAATATTTACAAAAAACCCGTTTCATTACTCTGATCATTAAGAGACTTCTACAGAGCTTCTATGTAGACAATGTTGTCACGAGCATTGACGGTGAATTATAAGTAGATCAGTTTATTCGGCAATCTAGTGAGGTCTTATCTGAAGGCAGATTTATTTTGAGAGGATGGCAATTCACGCAAGATGAGGGAAAATCTACACCTCTCTCTTCTGTCTTAGGAATGTTGTGGGATCCGCAAAATGATATGTGGCTTCTGAATGTGGACTGGTTGAATAGGTGTAATGAAGGAGAAGTGATGAAAAGGAAAATTTTGTCTCTTGCGCAAGTAATTTTCGATCCTGTGGGAGTGAGTGACCTGTCCCGTTACTCTATGTGCAAAACTTTTGATTCAGAGGACATGGAAGACTCGCATTGGATGGGATACAGAGGTAAAAGAAAAATCCAAAGCTGAGTTTCTCCCCTGGGTAAAGGATCTGCTTCTACTGGTAGAAATCATGATTCCTAGGTAGTTTGGAAGAAGTAATCATGTACAAATTCATGTCTTCTTTGACGCCAGTCAACATGCTTATACGGCGGCTGTTTTCGTTAGATGCGATTCCAGTGATCATCACACAAGTGTGCAGTTATGTGAAGCAAGATCGCGCGTAGCCCCCCTCAAAGAAATAACTATCCCTAGATTAGAATTGTTAGGAGCTACCATTGGTGCGAGGCTACTAAGAGGTGAGCTATAATATACTTGTTTGAAGGTTCTTGATGTTTTTATATGGTCAGATTTTTCAACAGTGCTGGCTTGGATTTATAGGAATGATGACTGGTTTGTTTTTGTAAGAAATAGGGTGAATGAGATCAGGAACTTGACCGATCCCAGTCGTTGTAGACATATTCCAGGTTCAATGAACCCAGCTGATTTGCCATCACGTGGATGTTCTGTTTATTCAGCTGGTAGATTCCCTATGGTGGGAGGAAGCTGCCTGGTTACACGAATCACCAAACTGTTGGCCTCGAGCATAACCTGTGTATGACGAAAAAGACATTTCTGAGGAGAGGAAGAAAACTCCAGTGAATTCTCTTACTATAGTCGACAAAGCTTCACCCTGGTATGCAATATTTTTTCCAGTTATCGAAGAATAGCTCATCTAATTGCATGGATTCTTCGTTTTTGGAAGAATTGTCTAGGACGAGAGAAAATTTCACAAGACAATTTGGAAGCTAGTGAGCTAGAGAAGGCTGAAATTAGACTCATTAATTTCATTCAAAAGGAAAGTTTCCACGTGCCATCTGATAAACGATTATCCTCGCTAAATCCTTTTGTGGAAGTCGGTGTCCTCAGATTTAAAACACCATTACTCCTTAGAGAAGATTTGAAGCTGTTCAGATTCCCTATGATTCTCCCAGCGCACCATGTTGTTGTTTTCCTTCTCATCATGGAAAGGCATGTGAAACAAAATCACATTGGAGTGCAACTTCTACTTAATTACCTAAGATAACGTTTCTGGATTATTGGTGGGAGGAGAACTGTGAGAAAAGTTAAAAGTCATTGTGTCAGATGCCAGAGGCATGAGGTAGAACATGCGGAGGTAGCTCCAGCTCCTTTACCGCTCAACCGCATAAGAAAGGCATCTGTGTTTGAAGTAATAGGGGTTGACTTGACGGGTCCTCTGTTTATGAAAGATGAGTGTAAAGCTTGGATTGTAGTTTTCACTTGTACTGTCTACCGCCCAGTACATCTGGATTTGATTACTTCTCTCTCCACCGAAGCTTTCCTTCAAGTTTTCCAGCGTTTTGTTGCTCGAAGAGGGCGTCCTTCTCTTATTTACTCTGACTATGGCACAAACTTCACTGGTGCCAGTAACGCTTTTCAAACACTTGATTGGGAAAATATTTCTAAACATAGCTCGGTTGAACGTACCACTTGGAAATTTAACCCTCCTTGTGCTCTATGGTTGGGAGGCTTCTGGGAAAGGTTAATAAGAGTGTTAAAACAACTTTTTAAGCGAGTTTTAGGTAAGGCTTACCTAACTTTCCAAGAAATGCTTACTCTTCTCTGCAGTATAGAAGCTGCCATTAACTCTAGACCACTGGTATACCTGGCAGAAGATTGTGACGACTTAAGTACTCTCATCCCAGCTTGTTTTCTACAAGAAATAAAGGAAATTGGAGTTCCAGAATGTGATGCCTTGGATGCTAAAAGCCTGAACCGACAAAACCGTCATCTTCTCAATCTAAGAAATGAATTAAAGAATAGATTTCAGCACGAGTATCTGGGACTTTTGACACTTAGTAAACGGAACAACAAGTCCACTACTTAGTTCAAGATTGGTAATATAGTCTTAGTTGGATCAAACGGTTGTGGAGCTGTTTCCTGGATCCAATAGCATAACAAGGTTTGCAAGAGTCATGACTATTAAAGGTGTAATTTTGAGACCCATACGACGAATATACCCACTAGAGGTTTTTGATTATAGATGTGGAACACTGAGGACCTCGTTCGAGGAGAAGAGATTAGCTTCTTCCGAAGATCCTTCTAGAAAGGAAGTACAGCCTCCAAAGACCACACGTTCTAGCAGAAGAGTCAACGTCCCCTCACGATATACCGATTAGTTGAGGATATCCATCCTCAACTGTGGGAGGATGTTAGAAACAGAGCTCAAGTTGGCATTGGAAAACAATGTTTTGCGTTGCTTAGAGACTTTTGTAAACAAGATTATGATTTTTACTGTTGAAATGGTTGATTGTATTACCTTTGGAGATTTGTGAGACAATAGTACTTTAATGTTTTCTGTATTGTGATTTCACTGTATTCAAAATAATATATTCATTTTTCCGTATCAATTTGTACTTAACATTTATCGATCATAAAGTGACAATAGATCTTATATTCAACCATTACACTATTTTATAGGAGATAAGGAAATCTATTTTACTTTTATAACTCCCATAGGACCAAGTGAAAAAACTATTTTTATTTGGTATGTCTTAAGCTTTAGATGTATGGGCTAAACCATATTGACACTATTAATGAAATATAGGTGTGTAGTTAACAAACGAAGAGCTAAAAATGAACACTTCCTTCAGCTATAGGCTGACATTTTTTCAAGCAAATATAAGATTCTTTATTCAAACTGATATAGGAATAATATGATTTATATGGGATAAGAAATTATTAAGATAATTGACTTTAAAGATTTAAGTGTATAAGTGACATTTAAAACAAACATTCCCTTGATTAGTTTTAAAAACAGAGCTTATAGCCAAATATATTTTTCCATTTTTCCGATTTTCTTCAAAAGGAGTAATTCTAGTATTGAGATGGGACCTCCAGTCAAGGATTCTACTCTCCACTCGTTAAACGCTCTGTTCCTCGGACCTACGTGTCGTGACCTTTAGTAAAGGACTCTGCTCTCAACTCTTTAAACGCTCTGTTATTCGGGCCTACCTGTCGTGACCTCCAGTAAAGGACTCTGATCTACACTCGTTAAACGCTCTGTTCCTCGAGCCTACCTGTCAAGAGGCCACGGCGTGTTTACTTCTTTCAGATTGAACGTTTGTTGGAGGTGGCCCTACTAAGAAAGCCGAGGCGTGCTTTCGGCGTCCGTGGAAATCATACCATCAAAACCAAGATAAGTTCGCGCTGCCCCGAAGTGCTATGGGCTCCCATGATAATACAATTAACAGTTTTTGAGAACTTTATTGGGTAGATAAAAGAATGCAATCACAGTTTTTCGTGTCCCCACTTGGATAGGGAAAACAACTGTCAATATTTTTCTAGTAGGTTCAGAATAGGCAAAAGTTGAAGAATTTATTTGCCTTCTCAGGGAATGTGCTCCTAAGGCCCTTTATATGGCCACCAGGTCATCCAGTGTGAGTTCCTTGGGCCTTGGCTCAGCTATTATTAAAAAAAGCGTCAGCAGCGATGCCAGTGCAACCAAATCTAGTGGGGCTCCTCTAACTCTAGGAGGTTGATGGCCAAAATGTACTGAAGACCTCCTTAAGGGTTTTCAGGTCATAAATCGGGAAGAAATGTGAGAGCTTTGGCCAGCAAGATGGGTGGAAACCTGATGGTGCCAACGAAAGAACTGACCAGGGGGAGACTAGTAGTCTTTCGTAGCTAAAGACAGCAATATGCGGCAATGACGTGCGTGTTATCGCAAAGGTCCAAAAGACCTGCGTCAACGCCCGTAGCTCTCTTGAAAAGAAGCATTCATCTAAATGCTTGTTGGATTCTGAAGAGAAGTTCAAGGTTCGTGCGTCAACACCTTGTGTTAGTTTATGGACGTGGAGTGGCTGAGCTCAGACTCAGACCTCTCGTTGATGCATGACAAGTCAAGTGAGGATTCGGAGAATGAGTATAAAGGTTTCGGACCATAAACACCTATCATAGGGGAAAGGCTGTCAATGCCAAAAGGCTACCGTGAGGAAATCCTAACAATTTAGGATGTCATTATAATGGTGGAATGAAGGCCCAGGCCAGTGCATAACTGAATCGTGCAAGGATGGGAAGTGGCCGAAACCTAAGGGCAACAACGCAATCCACTACCCACCCCGAATAAGCCCCAGCAGTTCTAGGCCTGCCCACATAGACAAAGAGATAGGCTCTCCCATCAACCTGTGTGATCTGGAAGACTACTCCAAGGTGGTGAGGGACATTCGATCCGAGCTTCAAGAACCAGTGGAGGCTGTAAGGCAACCGGGAGATCATCTACGAGTCCAGTGCGTTTCAGAAAGAGCTTACCATCCAAAGGCTTCTGCCTATTCTTGGGATCCAGAACTGGCCCTACAAGCTGGGCAAGAAGTGACTGGTAAGGGATGTGGTCAAGGGACTTTTGACAAATACAAGGATGGATGACGTCCATAGAGAGGTGGTGGAGATAGGATTCACCATGAAAAGCATCACCCAGATGATCTTTCACAGGAAACGAGACCAGAAGATTAGAGAGAGACAGAAATTGCCAAAATCCGTTGTCGGTCTGACTCCAGGGGAGCATACTGCAAGGCTGTATACCCTCACAGTTCTGTGAGGACTCCGTATCTCAGTGGGAAAATATACGTAATCCGGTTACCCTGTTGAATGGAAGAACTGCTGTCGATATTTATATTCAAGCCACAATCACATGTCATTGACTATTCAGTCTAACATCGGAGTTAAACACTAAACCATGCAACTATGGATGTGGGTAATTATTTTTATGAACATTTCTTCAAATAATTAAATTCACATTAGTAAATCATTATATGTGAGGGAGAGAGTGTATGTTAAACAGCGTGTGTGAGGGAGAGAGTGTATGTTAAAGAGCGTGTGTGAGGAGAGAGAGTGTATGTTAAAGAGCGTGTGTGAGGGAGAGAGTGTATGTTAAAGAGCGTTTATGGGAAAAAGAGTTTGTGAGAGACAAAGTATGTGTGGGAAAGAGTGGGTGTGGAATAGATTTATGGGAAAGAGGATTTGTGGTAAATAGGGTGTGGGTGTAGAATAGTGTATGTGTGTGATAGAGCAGTGATTCTTAACCTTTTATTACTCGCGGCCTCCTAAAGATCTTAAAGTATTTACGCGGCCCCCTAGTTTTTACTAACATATTAATCATTAAGATTGATTCTAAAATAGTGGCTCTATTTACCAATTATAATGAAAAAACAAACAGAAATTATTCTACTTAAATGGGAACGCTGCTTTTAAACACTTGCCACTAATCTGTCTCTTCTTGTTTCGAATATATTACTTAGTGCTATTAACATGCAGGAGTCGATCTCGCTGTTTCGTTTTAATATATTATACTATTGTGGAGAATCCCCTTTCACATAAATAAGAAGAAACAAATGGCAACCATGTTGAATTGCGTTGGTAAACAGATGGGGATTATTTGTATTATCCGTAATTTTAGTAACATTAATTATAATTGTAGTATGAAGAAATATATAGAATTATTAATGTAAGGAACACACTTAAATGTCACATTAATTAAAACTTGATATGTATAAGCTTGAAGCTTCAAGTAATATAATATATTCAAGGCTTAATTAATAAAATCATAATATTTTATATTATTATAACTCGTCAAATATCCATCTTTCATAATTTCAATTCAAATTTAAAATTTAATATTATTTTTTCGAGATTCAACTCATGCAATAATTGGATGTATAATCAAATTAATTTTGACTGATTATCTTCAATGTTTTGTGTTTATAATTTTACATGTCTTTGGTTAAAGATTTAATATTTTAACAACAACGGTGTCTTGTAAACTTATAAATTAATACCTTTAGATTTTAGTATGTTTCATGTTTAAATATTTTTATAGCTATTAAATCAACACGTATTTTGGTAAAGATTTTAGCTATCAAATCAACAACTTTTTCTTGTCAACCTACAAATTAATTAGAATTTTCACTTTTAATGTGCTTCTTGTTAAATTTTAAATATCAAAATAACGTTTTTCTTGTCAACCTGCTATTTTGTATAATAATTTAGGATAAAATAGAACACATTGTACCTGTAGCAATCTTAATAAAGACTTTTCATAATTACTGTTTGGATTTGTTTAGTACACAACTATTATAATTGACGTGATATTTTAAAATGAAATAATTTATGACAATTTAAATTAAATTAAATTATATTCCACTCTATCTAATTTTTTTATTATTTATTATATTTACTACTGACTAAAATGTGTTTATATATATATATATATATATATATATATATATATATATATATATATATATATATATATATATATATATATATATATTATATAATACAAGTTTTAAATAATGTTACATTTAAGTTTGTTACTTATATTAATAATTCTATTATCCGTGATTCCCCTCCCCTACATTACCCCGAAAAATCGAGTCTACTGTATTTACATGCTTACGATAATCGAATTCTTTCTTACAAAACGTAAAATTTAAGATAATTGACTTCAGTAATAAGCAAATAACATTTTAAATTATTTTTTCGAGGCCCTTCAAAATACCTTACATGGCACCCTGGCTAAGAATCATTGTGATAGAGAATGATTGTGAAAGATTGTGTGAAGTGATAGAGAATGTGTGTGAGAAAGTGTGTCTGTGAAAGTGTGTTAGCAAGAGTGTGAGAGAGAGCTAGAGTGTGTTAGAGAGAGAGAGTGTTTGAGAAAGAGTTTTTAGTAATACACATTCTGAGAGAAAGAGTAAGTGTGTGTGGGGGAGCGAGTTGATGTGTGTGTGTGTGTGTGTGAAGACAGATGGAGTATGTAAAATATTACTTTAAAATACATCAACATACAATCAAAATTAGGTGGTAGCTAGTAAACATAAATGAACCTATTTACTTTGTATTGTGGTATCATTTGAAAAAATGATCGCCAAAACCAATACTTATAAAATTAGAATGCCTATCTAAACACATTTAAAGATTATTTTATCAATTATTCAAATTATAATACATACAAAAACATATTTAAACATAATTACACTAGTTTTAATTTTATTATTCATGCGTGAATTAAAAGTGAGAAAATATTGTTACAAACTTGATTACTTAACAGTTTAATTTGCAAATTATTAGAGTCTTTATTGTTGATTTTAACGCCAAACAATGATAGTAAAATTTCAATAATAATAAATATTTCTGCAGATTAAGAAATTAGTTTCCTCAATCTAGAACTGTAGGTAAATCTTGTGTTAAGCCTAGTATTATAACGGCCATTTTGTGAACAAAAGTAAATAGTCATTAATAAAGAAGAAAAAGCACTTTCAATGCAAACAAAAGGATGTATTTCTATCATTGGTATGTGTACATATAAACACAATAATGTTTTATTTGTTGTCCCAGACCACATTATTTATAACCAAAGTAAACTGTTTTATTCAAACAATGAGCTATTATTTTTAACAGAGGAAAATACTTTATAATTATAAATCCATACACATACCAGCATGTCTATGGTATTGTAAACAAAGAATGAAAGAATAATTCCCTGGTAAAAAGGGCTGTAATTGGAAACTACTATTTTTGGCGCCGTATTTAACCTATAACCTTAAAAATGAGTGGTCGTCTTAAAAAATCGTGTAGTCATTTTTACGTGATTTCAATTAATGAAAAAGGCTTATTAAATTATACATAAATGGAGAGACAAAGATTAAAAGACTAAGACGAGAAAGTTTAAAATCAATAATTTAAAAATATATATTGTTTTAACCAAATATCATCTTTTTTTGACAAATATACAAATAATTGCCATGATATTTATATTTGCTGTAACATACAAGTAAATTAATAGTTGAGCTGGTATTATTTGTAGCCTACTACCAGAAATGGGCTTATCAAATTATATAACGTATAAATATATATACACATTACTATAAGAATTCGAAGACTGGTTGGTCTTAAAATTTACCGCTACATTATAACAGTGCTAATCGTGTGTGTTAAATGTTTAAAATATCTTACAAAAGGCTTAATTTGTACTTTTATCAGATCTTATCATAGGTAAATCCTTGCATTTACCTATGTTTTGTTAAAATCATAAATATTATTTTATTTACTTAAATTTTTTATTTTATTTTAGTATATTTGTTTAAAGCCAACATTCTAATTCTAATAGGTTAGGTTAGGTTAGGTTTGGTTTGGTTAGGTTTATTGGTCCTGAGCCACTGCTACACGTGAACAAAGAGTGTGGCTCTTGGGCATATTAGAACCTACAGAACAAAGTAGAACGGAATATGATCCCCCTTATAATTTTGACCAGCTTTCAAAATTGAACTAATAACCTAACCTAAACTAAATTAAATAGATTGTGGATGACTTACCAAGCTCGACTCGTCCGGCGATGCCAAGCTCAACAAAAGTACACTCACGTTGACAATAAGTGGACCTGAATAACAAAGTAAACAATGGCTTTAAACGTAGATCAGACAGTCACCTTTACAAGATACATTCATTACCTTATTAAATTATACCTTAAGCAATATCTTAAATATCTGTAGTTAATGTTAACTATATTACATAAAAATGTGGCTATATTGTAAACTGTCAATGTAAAATTTACAATATTGTAGTCTAAGAGTAATATTATTGATTGTTTAGTACCTTATACACTTTATTTTCTCTGGCGTTTTGTTTTATATACACTTCAAAGTGCCCGTCTATATGTAGAAGGATTAACATCGAAATTTTTTCATGAAACTATCTAATTAGGATCTCACTTTCAAAATAATCTATTTGAAATAATTAGTTACAGATTGCAATTTCTTGGGGTGATTACAAACTTAAATAAAATTAATTTGCTTAATTTTACCTAATTTAAAAATTAGTTTACTTTCTTTATTGATCTATTAAAGTAATTATTAAAGCTAAATTACATATAAGCAACAATCAAATTATATACATTAATATTTGTAGCTTCTTCAGAGAAATATTTTATTAAAACTAGCAAAACTTAATAGTAGAAGCCCATAAGTCCATGCTAATTCTCCCATTGGCTACACACAGACAAATTAATATTTAATTAAGTAAATGGTCATGCAGTCTAGTGCGTCAATGTATCACTATATTAGATTGCTGGTGAAAAGATGGTTGAAGGTTAAGTATGACCTGGATATATTGAGAAGACAAAGGAATACATCTATTCCTTTTTTACATCCTTTTAATATCTTCCTTAACCCTATACGTTAAAATTTAAAAACTACTGTTAAACTTAAAAGTAATAGTTTCTGGTGAATATTTTGCATGCATTCAGCATTATTTTATGTCCAGAAGACGGTCTCAATGTTCCCAGCATTGATCATGCAGGTATGCGTGATGTAAATGCTCACAGTTTGAGCAAAGCTCATTGTGAACGGTTTGTGTTATAGATCCATCCAAAAAGTTTTTATTCTCTCAGACACGCATCGAATGGTTCTATTACATTCAAGTTTTTAGTGTGGTAGGCCATTGGGTCTTAAATTTTCCATTTGCGTGTCTGTTGTGTAGCCACGACATGGCATTCAGCCATTTGCTGGTCACCCGTCCTCGCCTTAGATGCAGCAGTTTCCGTTCAAAAATATATGGCCGTCATCTTTATAAATGGAGAATTGATTTACAATATAAAATATTTTGTAATATTTATATTTATATATATTTAAAAAACCTACATTTAATGAATGTACATTAAAAAGCAAACTATTCCTTAAAATATTTTGTTTTTATGCCAGTATAAGTTTGAAACACGTGTTATATTTTTTGCTTTTTATTTTGTAGAAATTCAAAAGATAATGAGTTAACATGACTTTATTTTAATATTATATAACTAAATTGTGTTTTAACATGTCTAATCCATAAAATTTATGAGCTATTACTATCAAATGTGATCTAAACGTTTTATCACTATTTACAGTGAGAAGTAGTGCCGTTTTGACCATGGCTAATATCAGACACTAAATACGTCATAAAGTTTTTTTTTAAATAACCAAAGTTTATACACATTTGGGATGTTTGCAATTAAAGCGTGGACATAAACTTGTTATATAACCACAATAGGACATTTCACTTGATAATTAAAGGAGATTTAATAAAGTCGTTTAAATTTAGCTCAGTCCTAAGAATTATATTTGTGTATTGGAAATCTTGTAACTTGTTGGCTTTAGTGAAAATGCAAATCTTAGTTCAAATAAGAGATGTAACAAATATTAATGGTTGTCTGTTATTTCTACAACTTTGGGGGCGTGCTGTGGCCCTGTATGGTAGGCTATACCTTCATTTTTTACAGTGACTAGCACGTTTTTATAAACAACTAGTGAAGATCTCACTATATTATGTTAGAATGATCAGAGTTTGGATTAGTTGAGCTTAAAGATACTTATTCATTTGATAAAAGTCACACTGGTTTTTAAAACTAGTTTTTAGAAATATGTATTTTTACAATTGTGTGAATTTTAGATAAGCTACTTATTAGTAAAATGATGAGTTAGCTATGAATTTATTTTGAAATGGTTAGTAGCTGCATTCTTATTTCAAAGTTTTTTGTGAGAATTAAAAATTTCTTAGATCAGTGGTATTCAAGCTGGGGTACACGAAGACATCTTAGATGGTAGGCCTACGTAAAATAAAATAAATAATAATACATTTTAAGTGAATGAACTATTTTCATTTAAAATTTATTCAATACATCGTTTTGGATGTAAGCTAAAATATTTATTTTAGACATAGATTATCTCATTTTGCGCCAAAAAATTTGCAAGTACAAAGTTGAAATATAAATTATATATGGAGGTACAAAAACAAAATGAATTTAAATACAACTCTAGACCAAAGGTTTTCTTAATAGATGTGCTAATTCTTTTACCAAAATTTTATACCTCATTCAAAACTTTGTAAAATTTATTAAATAGTGTTGACTTCTAGTTTTCTCCTATTATTTTACTGAAATGATAAAAAATAGATAGAAAATGTTTGCTACTGTGAGTTTAAAATCAGCCTCAATGGGACCAAGTTTAAATACATTCTTCTTGAAAGAAAGATATATTATACATCTCCCTCGCAATATTATGTGTTATCTAGTTTTATAATAGGCTTAATTTGTTATTTCTTTCAAAGGTCATCCCTCTCTATTCTTAGACCAAAGGTGTATCACGTCTCGAGAAGAAGCTAGTCTCAGAGAATTGCTAAATAGAATTGGTTAATACGGAATAACTTATCACCAGAATGTGATTACTTATAACCATCATTAGTTCACCAATCTTGAGATTTGTTTGATGCAGCCACTTTTGCCAACACTGGGATATATATTTTACACTTTTGCACCATCTTCTGTCATCGTCATTCTCTGACTACTACATTCTTGGTCTCCCTCTTGAATTTCTCCTTTACACTTTTCCTATATTTTCTCTTCGTCAAACTACGATGTTTCAGTATCTGTCCTATCACTCCACTTTTATTTGTTGCATAACTTTCCAAAGGTTATTTTCTTCGTTTGATTTTCTTAGCCCTTCTGTATTTGATACTTTCAACAATATTCTTTAGGAATACGTTGCAAATGATTCTAGATTTTAATTTAATTATTTACAATGGTAATAGTTTTAAATCCATAAAACACAACGCTCCAAACATATTTCTTAAGGAATTATTAACTTATTCCTAAATTAAGTCGAGATTAGTAATTAGTAATTAGTAATGTCTTACTATCAAAAGATTTCATTGAATGTGCTATTCTAATGTGAGTGTTATGAATATAAACAAACAGCTATACTTTGAATAAAAATTGTCTATTTATTACCAGCTTTAAAACATATATAAACTAAGTTTATGTTTAATATTTTTTTAAACATTATTTTTGTTCTGTCGTCATACTTTTAATTGTTGTCTTTTATAATGTTGAAAATAGGGATGAGGGGTGAGGACCTGGAAATTAACTGGGGCGGGATGTTGAATAATTATTTATATGATAAAATCTCTTGATACAAATATTTAGCTAAGATATTTTTGAATAAAGTCATAGTCCACTTTTTATACCACAAGTGGCTTGAAATTTAAGCTTACTTAATATTTATTTCCAGTGATATAATGCTTATAATATCACACGGTTGTACCAAGGATGATTTACCCTCATTAGTTTCTCTCTCTCTTTCTCTCTCTCTCTCTTTCTCTCTCTCTTTCTCTCTCTCTCTTTCTCTCTCTCTCTTTTCTCTCTCTCTCTTTCTCTCTCTCTCTTTCTCTCTCTCTCTTTCTCTCTCTCTCTTTCCATATTGGTGATGGGGTATTTCTTATAAATACAATACTTTCTCAAACCAACACATTAGCCTGATAAATATTTAAGCATCTTATCTAAATAGGCCATCGTAAAATAAAAAATAAGGTCAAATCTTAAAATATAATATAAATCACAATACAATTTAAAACTTACAGGTCGACAGTAATAAATATTTCACCTATACTTATTTATGTACTCTTATGTGAGGAACTCGAAATATCATTGGCTCACTTACAAAAGTACGCCATCCATCCCTATCTTGAGCTAGTTCTATAGAGTCCCCCTCATTGCAACCTTCTCTCTGCATCCAAGTCTTCCCAATGGTCTCTTCCCATAGGGTTTGAGGTTTGAGGGTAAGTAGCTCATCATTACGTAACCTATTCCACTCCCCAGAAACCTTATTTCTATTTAAATTTTATTGAAATATTGAAAACAATGCCCTTAGAAAAACTATTTTAATTTAGATATATTTGAAATATATTTAATAATTTTACTATATAAAATCCTGTGGTTCCATTCAGACAGAATTACTATCTGTAGTTATATCCTTTTAATTAATAAAACCAGTGGCACCTAGCCCTTTCCTAAACTTGCTATGTATTTAAATTTTTATAGATAATTGGTTGGTACGTATTCTGTTTTTAATAGTATTATGTAATTTTGCGAAATCTTTAGATAATTTTTTAACATGAAAATACTTGGATTCATAGATTGTTGTCAAATTTAATATTTTTTTCTTGATAACTCGAAATGTTTGAAATGGCACATACACGCTTTGGGATTTTATAACGCCTTAAAAATAAAAATACATATTCCTCTCTTGTACTGAATACTTTTCAATATTTAGCTAGTTTAGTTCAATTCAAGTTAAAATATTCAATATGAGTTGTTTGATTCTGAAGGGTCAGAACTAACATATTTATGAATAGGTACAGTACATTTCAGGATTAATCAATAAAATATAAATTATTCTTTAGTATACAATCCTAAATGGTTCTATTATTATTTTCTTAAAGTGACCATTTTGTTAAAAAATATAGAACTTTTAAAAATTTTTAATGACGCTTTTCATTGTGGAATTTAGAATATTTCTACACTATATAATTATACAAGAAATTGAAACGAAGACATTTAAATCACACATATATGAATTTGCTTTTATGAAGCTAACATATAACAGTTTTTGATGATAGGCATGGTTAATAATATAAAACAAATTATTAAAAATATGGAAGAAACAGTAAAACATTAGGTCAAGATGTAAAATATAATATTATTAAAACTGTAAGAAAATTTGATTTCATTCCTACACCCCCAGTCCTGCGAATGTACCAGAAGATAAATCGATCTCTTTTCCGTCCCACCCACGCAAACCAGTCATTAAATTGGACAATGGCTCCATTATAAACCTACCTCTTACCTCACCGATGATTCGCCCATAGAATTTACCACTACTGGTCAAGGCGACTTCTATATCGATCTTTCACAGAACATGTTCTATCTCAGGGCGTCTATTATGATTCCAGACAGTGACGCTTTCACCGAGGTGGATCAAATCGCTTCCGTCAACAACTGGTTGCATTCGCTATTCACACAGGTGGATGTGATTTTAAACCAAAAAGGAGTCTCACCGCCCAGAAAAACATATGCTTATAGATCGTACATTGAGACGCTGCTCAAATACAAAAGTGAATCCAAAATAAATCATTTGACTTGCGGTCTGTGGTTCGCAGACAGACCTGGAACCTTTGAGGAAGTTAAAGGTGGCAGCAAGGGATTTGAGGCCCGTCGCAGTCTCACTGCAAAAAGTGAGACGGTGGATATTTGTGGTATCTACACGGCGATGTTTTTAAACAAGAGAAATACCTTTTGAGCAGTCAAGTTGGTCCATTTCAGAGACGGATCTAATCTTATGGTCGTCCCTGAAATCTCGCACTTTAAATATCACATCGTTGAAGCCTGTCTTCTAATGCGACGTGTCAAAGTAGCACCTTCTATACTATTAGCACATGCCAAGGCATTAAACATCAATCGCACAAATTATCCCATTACCCGCGTGGAAGTAAAATCACTAACTATTCCTACGGGTTTGCCAGAGAAATCACTGGACAACGTATTCACCGGACAATTACCCAAACGATGCATCGTGGGATTTGTATCAAAATCTGTGTTAAATGGAGACACCACCAAGAACCCGTTAAACATCCAAACCTACAACATGAACCATTTCTCACTGTATGTTGACGGGAAACAAGTGCCGTCGAAACCGTTAGAGCCCGATTTTTCAAATGGAATCTATGTCATGTCTTAGCACACAATGTTTTCTTGAACGGGTATTCATTTCATGAACAAAGGTAATGACATCACACGGGAAGCCTTATCTAAGTGATATAATCTCCTTTGCTGTCAATCTCACACATAATCTGTCCAACCACATGATAACGCATTGGAATTTGACGAGGTATGGTTCTCTGAGCATCAAAGTGAGATTCTCCAGAGCTCTCACCAAAACCGTCAACTGTATCGTGTTCGGTGAGTTTTCCAACACCATCACCATCGACAAGGACAGAAATGTCGTGACTGATTATGGGAGTTAATATAAACGACTTTCCACCCCATATACCCGTCATTTAAATCATGGACGTAATTGTATCTTCCAGAGCTTCATCGACGACAGCAAAGAGTTTACCATTAAGGAATTGAGTGTTATATTCGCATACGGTACATTAATTCAACATAGGGTGTTAAAACCCCATACGCTATCGAGGACTTTCCACCGCTGCTAAAATCAAGCCAACTATATCGTCAGCAAACTGCACGGTATTCTCTGGGATAGAAGTGATGTGGATTACAGCCTGCTCGAATCCCTCATCTCCCTTGACACAACATGTGCAGAAACTTTCTACGTCAAGGGGGCAGAAAAGAATAACTTATATCCAAATAAACGCCTACGCCTGTCGTCGATTTGTACAACAGAGTTTGTTCTTCTCTGAAAAAACTAAAATTGGGCTGAACCATATGCATGGCACATAGTTCTGTATGGCATTGCTTTCAGCCTCCATCGTTTGAGGACTAAGAGATTGGATGATTGAAGATGGACACGCACACCATAAGACGTGCACTGAAAAAAAACGAATGGCTCCGTTCTGTAAGGTCGGGTGTTTTCCCTGCTGATCAACTACCCGCAAGAATAGGGCGAACTGCTACTCTCGTCATCAACACGTTTCCACACACCAAGCCTGAGACGAATTGTGTTGCAATCTTTATCGTCAAGAATGGTGTGGGAGAATATTTTGACAGCAATGGTTTTCCAAACCATATATATTCGCACCTGGCATTTAGACGCAAAAACACTTCACGCACGTCTCATAGCACGATTTAACTTCAAAGTATAGCCTCAAAAGTTTGCAGCCATTAATGTATTATGTACCTCCTATATCGCACACAGAATATTTCAATAAAGACTTTCATAACCCTATTCTCGCCCACAAATCATTCAGCTAACGACGCTAAGTTGTCGAGATATTACAACACATTTTTCAAGACGCCAGGGTCTGCCGCCCTTCAAGAGTCTGCGTCCAATCATCGTGTGCCTATAAAAGGGGCATCCCGACGGCGTGCCGGCCATAATCACGACAGTCGTCGAAGTGATCAAACATCATGGATGGCCAAGACGTTTGCACCCGCAAAGCAAAGCCGGTGAAGCCACTCATCATCACCAGTATTTTCAACAATTTTCTTTCACCGGACGAAGTCGATGACAAGCGAGTCATCGTTGGTATGAGATTCAAGAACAACTTTACGCCCTATGTCCAGCTAGAAAAATGTGGAGGGAACTCTGCAGTGTGTACCGAGTGGCAAGAACTGGGCCGCTACAAGTCGGTCATATCAAAGTTTTTTAGCAACACGCTTCTTCAGAAGATTAGTCTGAATAATCATGAAATCTCGCTGAGACGCATGTGCGGTGACCGTGTGGTCGTAATCAGTGAAAAACAAAACACCGGAGTTAAACAGGCCACCTATCTAGCTCCTAGCTGGGCGCGTCTTTGTGATGTGTGGGACTTCATCAACGTCACCGTCAACAGATGAGATATGTGACATACACCCGTCGCACGATATTGCAACGATTTGATCGACACACTCGTCGTGGATGTATATGACACGCTAATAGAATCATTGGATGTCATTAACCTCAAACAGCCTTCGGTGGAAACGCACATTAGTAACCTGGATCTTATCAATACCACCTCCTATACACGCCGATTCCTCGGTTTGGACTATTACATGCTGGATTGTGAACTAAAAACCATTTTACTAACACATCTAAGAGACACTGTAGGAAAACGTATGAACGAATATATGCGTCATTCTTGTAAAAGCGTATAGTAAATATTATGTATGTCTATGAAACGTTTAATGTATAATAAATATTATGTATATATGTGAAACCTTTAATGTATAATAAATATATGTTTGTAATATCGAGTTTTATTCACGCAGAACCTGTTTGTCCCTTACAAGTAGTGTAACTAGATACGAGTCTCGACTTGTCGAGCTGGAAAACTGGCACCAAACATGAACAGAGTCAATGAAATCATGGTCACAATCTATTTATGTCTTGACTTGTCTTTTTGATCCGCCAGATATGAGTCATCAGGTTAGCAACAGTGCAATGACGTTATCAAGAATACCCATTGCCACATAGAAGGGGAAGGGGAGGGTTGCCAGGTTTAATGAACTCACGTACTAGCTAACAGTTTCAAGGTCACGATTTATTCATGTCTCAACTTGTCATACCAAGCCGCCAAAATTGCACCAGGGTTGCGATGACGTTACCGGGAACACCCATTGCCACATATATGGATAAGGGGGAGGATTGTAACACCAAAATAGATTTAGGAGCTTGTAAGAGGGACCCATTGCAGGATGATCGCACTCTATGCAACGCCACCGTCAGGAGAGGATCGTGTTGCGTGTTCCCTCCCTCTACAGCGATGCCGACATGCCACGGATAGAGCGCCTGACGCCAGGGAATGCACGTTCCTCCCACCAATAAATAAAATAAATTCCCATACCAATAAACTCCAACGCCCGTCCCAATCCTACCCAGACATAAAAAATCAATGAGCGCACATACAAACCAATGAGCATACAGAAAAAAGCAATGAGCACACATAAATAACCAATAGGGAAAGGAACAAACCAGTTTGGACAGGAACCAATATGTTTGGAACACATAAAAACCTTGGAAAGGGGCAGGGGGAAAGGGAAGGTGTCAGATGAGGAGGAAAGCCAACAGCCAATCAGAGAGCGAAGGGTGTGGTCAAGTGACAATCTCTAATTCAATCATCACGCTGTTGCAGGTGGTCGTCCCATCTACTCCCTTAGGGGAGTGCCGTGACTAGTTATGTAGATAATTATATTTATTTATATATAATGAATACATACTTCTATTTAAAATAAATTTATAATTATATGTATGTATATCATATTTTTCTAAATATTATATATAATTATTTATATTTTAAATATTTACATATGTTATATATTTACCTATATGATGTGTATTTATAAGTATTATTATAAATATTATATAAAAGTACATAAGTTTATATATAAAATCATCATTATTAACATTCTTATTTTTATTAAAAGGCATTCTCTCAAAACAGGTCGATACCTTTTGTCAGTTAACTTAGACGGCTTCAGCTCACAGAAAATTGTATTATTTCCTTCAAGTAATTCAATATTTGAATTCTCCTTCCTTAGTTTCTCTTTTCCTCAAACGTTCCTTCTTTGGCGTGGTACAGAAGACAGTTCCTCCTAAGGATGTGTCCGATTCAGTCTGCCTTGCACCGAAAAATAGAAACCAAAACTGTTCTCTTTCCATCCATTCTTCCTAAGACTTCTTCATTTGTGTGATCTTCTCAAGTCTTCTTCAGCACCAAATTTCAATACTCTCCAAGTCTTTATATTTTGTCTCCCCTAGAGTACAAGTTACTGTTCCATACGGTGCGATACTCTAAATTAACAATTTCATCATTTTCTTCCTCGGTTCCAAATTTAACTTTATAGTCAGCATTAACCTCTTATTTTTTGAATTCCAAGTATTTATGATTTTTGTGTATAAATAAAATATAAGTAAATATTTACATATACATGTGTAGGTACATATAATTATGTATATTAAGATAAGCTTTTATATTCACATAGTATGTATATAGGCCTACATATTATGTATATAAATATATAATCTAAAATCCAATTAAATCTACTCTAGTGGGCTAATATAAATATATATATATATTTTTAAGCTATCCATTCACATATATTTATATAGATATAAGTAAAAATTTGTGTCCAGCATATATAAATATATATTATGTTTAAATATACATAAGTATAATAAATATATGTATTTAAATAAATATAGGTATGCAGTATATTCAAATATAATATGTAAGTATAAATTTAAATATATTTAATTATAAATTTAAGTAAAAATAATATACACATTCTATTTCCAAACATTTATATATTTTAATACATACATACTGTATATATAAATAAATAGAGGATTATTCATAGCTCTATGTAACAAATTATAGCGGTTGTAGGTTGTGAAGAGACGAGTATTTCCACACAACGAATATAGGGTTGGTGTCTTGAAGTGGCCGTGCTACGATACGACAAATTCCAGACTTTATATATTTGTGGTAGCCAACACATGCCAGGCTATTTCGCTTTGCCATGCTGATACCATAGTTCATTGAGTAGATATACTTATCTTGTCACCCCTTAAAAACCTGGATAATATATTAATACTCTTTATATCAGCATATACCTGTGTATCTATCAGTTTTTTTACTTTAAACATGCTGCCATTCTAAGAGGCACAGTGATTAGTTTATTTTTTATTTGCAAGGTTTTATACTAATATATAATTTATAAATAAATTAAATACTTAGGTAATATTATATGTATGGTCCAATTCACCAATTGTAAGCAATTTTTCATATTGTGCTTTAATATACGAATATGTATATATATATTATTTAATATATACTTAAATGGAAAAAATAATGTATGGATAACCCAAACCATTGTTTCTTGTGCGATATTAAATTTTGGCACTAGTTTATATTTTGTATTAATTAGTTTACTGTTTCCCGCCATAATTACTGGTGCTCTCGCCTTAAGACATTAAAGAAAAACCAGAGAAAGAAAAACTCATTTACAATTTTTTCACAAAAATCTAAGAAGTGACATGGGCGTATGAAAGTGTAATAATACAAGTTTATAAAATTATGCTTGGGTATGAATCATTTTATTAAGGTATTACTTTATGTAAATTTTTTAAACATATGTTTTTACATTGTTTAATTTTATTTAAGATACATCAATATTACTCCTTTTTTTAAATATTTAATTGTATTTATGATGTATTTATTCAGTTTGCTCCTTGATTTAAAGGATTCAATATTTTACAGCGATATGTTAAGGCTGGGATTGTCAAAGTATATATATATATATATATATATATAATGTTCAGAAACAAAATGGTGTAAAAACCCAACTATAGTATATATATATATATATATATATATTATATTTTCTTACTTTATTTTGTTTCTGAATATATATATACCCCCAGTGAGTTCTATTTGCAAGTGGATCTAAACTAATGTAATGCGTTGTTTTGAACGTAACAACTTAAAGCTACAGGTATTGTATTGTATATACCACACCGACTTTAAAGACTGCTTCACCATTTTGAATTTTCTCAGGGGTTAAAAACAAAAGTTTTTAACTTTTTGGAATTTTCCCGTCAGTTACAGGCTAGAAGCTATAAGTTTTTCCAAATCTCAAGTTTCTAGCTCTTCTGGAAGTGGGTGATCATTAGTGTGAGTGAATGAGTGAGTGAGTGAGTTAGCTATGTGATTTTATAGTAGTATAATATAACATAGCTGGGTTTTTATTCTATTTCGGCTCAGAACATAATATCTTAATCCTCGAATTTTTTTTTTAAAGTATGATAATTTTACACCAAACTATTTTTCCATCTCATATTAAACACAATAATTTTGTTACATAAGCTACAAAAACTTAATACGTTTCAGAATAATCAAATATATATGTCACGAGTGTTATTTTATTATAATTATATTTTTTTTAATGTCCTGCTAACTTATATTATATGGTGATAGCATCCATGATGCGTTCCTATTATTGGTGCTACATACACTCAACTTTAATGGCTAAGCTGGATCCACACAATCCTCTTTCTTAATAATCTATATTTTTAAACTAAAAATATTATTCATAGTTAAACAAATTCATAAACAGTGGCGTATTTTGAGAAAAGTAATAGGAATGCTGTACTCTAAAAGTTACAGGAAAGATTTGGGGGCTAAGGAACCTCAACCATCGTTGTCCAAGAACACCAATGGAAATATTTGAAGATGTGTACCTATAGAACAGTGGTCCTCGAACATTTATTATTTCCCCTTAACCGTTTGCTATCATATAACATTTTAAGGCCCCCTCCCCTACTCCCATATTATATTTTTTTATCAATCCATAACGATTAATACCATCCACTAAAATGTAATAAAAGTAACTCCATGGTGTCAGCCCGCATTGAGGTTATACCTACCAGTGGCTACCAAACTGTTTGGCAAATTAGTGCCAACTATTGCGGATAAAGGGTGTCATGTGGTCAGCACAACGACGCGTCCAGCCATTAAACTTGGCCTTCTATATCGGAACCGCTATTACTTTATTCGAGTAGCTAATCATTTATCCACACTAGGCTGATTCTAACCTGTTCCAAATTCACTGCTTCCCAGATAATCTGGAAAGACTTCTCAGAAAATCTGGAAGCGCCGGGAATCAAACCCGGGACCTCTGACCCCTAGACCATAAAGACGGTCCTCAAATTGTAATGATATCTACATGCTTAGAAATTAAGTAAATATTAATGTAGGGGCTAAAAGTGGTATGGGCTACATTTCTGAATGCATAATAGAGACAGACCCTATTCAGTTACCCTAGTGTAATTAAAAGCAAACAATTAGCAATACTCAAAGCAAAAAATCATAATAAGAATAAAATGAAGGGATGCATCGATCAAGCGTCCATCAGATCTTGGTGAGAGGGAATCAGATCGATTCTCCAACTCACGTTGCAATTAAAACTATTTCTTAAAGCCTAACTTATCTCACACAATGCTGCTTGGAAACAAATACTCTCCCAACTTGATAATTTATGCTCCAGAAGGTATTTAGATAAGTAAACTCTGACTAACATAGGGTAGATTATCTTGGACTATTAATACCCTATCGCTACGTCATTGGTTTATTGCTAAGATATTTACACATGTCTTTTGCTGTAAGCAGTGGTGCACCCAAGGGGAGAGGGGCAAACAGGGTACTTGACCCCCCTTTCACAGCACCACAAATAATGTTAATAGAAATTTAAATAATATGAAGTAGAGCTGAAATATTTAGCATTGAAGATGTGTCAAATGTAGAGGCTACATTTAAAGACCAGACTTCTGACTTAAGCTTAGTATTCAAAAGGTTTACCTTTACACACAAAATTAACAATTGAAAGAAGTACACAAATAATAGTTTCGATACCATTTAAGTTATTTTAAGCCTTTAATTAATATAAAACTACTCCAAATGATTTCTAAAATCATATAATATTCATAAATATTCTCGGCATTCATGGATTAGGGGGCTGTGCAACCCCAAACCCAATCTCTCCATCAAAATTTCATTCTTGCTACAGCCTAGATTGAATGCCTCCCCCAAAGCAAATGTCTAGGTGCGCCAATGATTAAGTAAGTTATATGAAAATATATTTTATCTTACCTTTTCCTTCTATATCATCTTGAAATGATGAAATTACACTCCTAATATTTGGGATTCTTTTATGTATAACTAGATATTGTAAATGTAAAACAAAAACTAAAAGAACACTATTAAGACGCCATGAATCCTTTCCACTAAAGCAAAATACGATAAACTTGGTTCCATACTGCCATATATTTCTCAATCACCTATTTCAATGCAAATATCTGGTCCATGCAACCTCTACCTGGTTTTACACCACTTTGCACACCTCAAA
The DNA here is from genome assembly GCA_033556935.1 of Timema podura. Classification (NCBI taxonomy): domain Eukaryota; kingdom Metazoa; phylum Arthropoda; class Insecta; order Phasmatodea; family Timematidae; genus Timema; species Timema podura. Next base: position 58,540,160 of record JAVRXN010000014.1, read on the forward strand.
TCTTGCCTGCAGTTTTTTCACCCACTCTCTCAATTAAAACTTCCAAAAAATTTGCCGAGAATACTCAACAAACTAATTTCCCTATTATTCTTACATTCATTACTACTCCCTTTACCTTTGTACTAAGGAACAGGGACTGAATTCTTCTAGTCATTAGGAACATTCGAAATCCCAGAGCACATATTAAACAACTCTCACAATCTGGCAATAAATACCGCACCCCCACACTTTAGCATTTCATTTTTGATCCCATTTACGACCACATATTTGCAATTCTTTAATATTTTCATAGCTTTAAACACCTCAGCCTTGGTAATTATTTCACATCTTATAGCATTTTCCCTATTTTCTGTTACTTTCTCCACCTTTTCACCGTACAATTGCTCAAAATAAGCTCTCCATCGCTCTCATATAACATTTTCAACCGAGTTCATCTCACCACGCTAATTTTTAATGTCATATGTATTTCCTTGCATTCATTGTTTCTTTGTCTTTAACCACTTCATGAATAACTTCTTATTTCCTTCAAAAGCATTCTGTATTCTCTCTCCTTCTTTTAATCTTATTTGCTCTTTACTCTCTTTTACAACTTTCTTTGAATTCATCTTTTTCTGTTTTTATATGCCCCACCATCTAATAAAACTAATATTTCAAATATAATAAAGCTATAATTTTTCTTTAAATAATTGATAAATCCTAGTTTTTAGGAGGAGGAAGATGGGGTAGCCAAAGCGTTAAAATAAATATTGAGTAAATATGCTGGTATATGTTGGTATAAGATAGAATAAAGCTTTTTTTATTAAATGTAAATTTCTTATTTCAGTGGTATATTTGTTATATTCCCTCAAGGAAACTCTTCTGGTAAAGTACCATTTGGATTGTAAAAAGCTTGTGTGTTTTTCATGCCAGTGTAGCTAATAATACTCAGGGCTTTTCTCCCACAGTATGCTACTTTATCAATATATTATCCAGATAAAAATATCATTTAATGATGACTCATAAAACACTTGTCCTTTAACAAAAAAAAATTGAAACATTTGCCCTACGGTGGTGATTCTACACACGTTAATTCGAGCTATATTCAAATATTGGGATACATATTAGTCAACTACAACTCTGAAACAGCCTGATCAACACTGAACCACCCGCCTCGGTGGCGTAGTTAGCTAACGCGCTAGTCGTGTTGAGCTCGACTGCTGAGGACGGGGATATCGAGTTTCGAATCTCGGTCGGGTGAACTGGGGGTGGTTTTTCCTAAATGGTTTTCCACTCTCCCTCCACGCAAATGTGGGTTCACTTCCTCTAAATGCAACCTTCCCAATTCCTAATCCAGTAGCGTAATTAGTACTTAAGCGTATAACCCGAACGGGTAGTAAGACGCGGTGCTAAATAAGTAAGTAAAAATAACACTGAACCAGATGTCACTGGATCTATTATACACCACTTAATACTAATCACCACCAACCCCTAGTTCGTAATAATATGATGACTTAATATAATAAAGTAACGTACAATCAAACATTCAAACTTTGGTCCTTAAGACAGCGCCATTCTTGGTATCTAAGATCACATTTTGCAAAATAATCTCAAAACAGAAAGATTCTCACACTTCCTATTATCGTCTGTGACATAGAGATAGCTCGAAGCTTCTTTCAAATTCTGTGTTAAAATGACAGTTTTCTTAGTGAGTCCGTTGAAACTAGGCCATAAGGGCAGCCATTAAAGAAAACCGCAGATTTCGTTAAAAACTTGACCTGTATGAATGATTGCTCTGAATGTTATGTTGCTTTGATACAGACATTTAAGATATCACGAAGGTGGATACAGAATCATTAATTATTACTAATTGTTGAGAAACATAGGAACGACTTTCCAAATGCTACCCCTTCCCTACCTACCCCTGGAATCAAATGAAGCACAAGAGATAACAAGAGAGTTAAATGTTTTATTGACAAAATAACAGATTATAAGTACATTAATCGAGCAGGATGGGAAATGGGAGGTCTTATAGTGATAGAGGGATGTTATAGCAAAAACAGACATACTCCTGGTTAAGTCCAATAAAAGCCGCTGTACTCAAAAAGGCTACAAACATGGTACTCCAAATGTAAGGCTATGGCCAGCTTGCGACCAGAACGCTGCGACCAGGTCGCAGTAGTGTATTACATTGATTCTTATGAGGGTGGCCACACTTGGAGACCAGTGACAGTGACAGATTTCAAAACACTTTCGTGAGCATTTTCAGGTCGCAACGACAAATACGCTCGCCTTTATTTCTTATGGAGGTGGCCACACTTGCGTTCGGGTCGCGGCCTGTCGCGAGAACAATGGACACTTGTGTGGGTTTGCCTGCGTCATCCTAGGTTAAAATGTCGACCAATAAGGTGATCGGGACCACTCCTCCACTAAACATTTTCACTAACTTTCTTGCAAACCGCCCAGTGTTTCCCGCCCGTCTGGAGTTTGACACTCGGTAGAGTACGGTACTTAGCAATGTTTGATACCGAGCTATTTATAAATGAAGTAAATGCCATCTCTGACGTATGAGCAAAGTTCGTCAAATGAAGCTACACTCATTCTAAAATACTGAACAAATCTATTTTCAGCCTTTCTGAGTTCATTAAATAAGGTGTGAAACTGTCCATAAGTACTTCTCTGCATATTAATGGGGTGGACACCGTATTTTTTAGATGTACTTTTCTTCTTCATATAACTAGATATTACTATGGCTAGTAACATATCTTCACGCCTTGGTGCCATGATAACATCTGGTCATAAAACGCGGTGACCAGGTTGCAAGCGTGGACGGTAACAACAAAAAGCATTCCCTGCGACCTGGTCGCAGCGTCCTGGTCACGGCGACCAGGTCGCAAGTCTGGCCGTAGCCTTAAAGGCTAGTAAATAATATGTCAAAGGCAACATATGACAATAAATTAGATAGTGTGATTTCGGCTATATTTGTAATTGACTAAGTCTATTGACCTAACATATAACAATAATGAAATTACGTTCTCAACCATATATGCAAAGATTGTATTTTGCACCAACTCACAATAGAGTTCAAACCTAACTAAACTTTGTCAATTAACATATTTTCATGAAATTAAATTAAATTATTAAATTAGATTAAATTTCATTAATAGTTGAGCAATCTAGTTCTTTCAAACAGGACACATTTAAAATATACGCTAGTAGGGGCGATCTAGATGTCTATCGGCCTCCTCAAGAGCCAGGCAAGAACATCAATAATAAACATAATATAAATTATATTTAAAGCTATCAAATAAATCCTGCCATTGAATGGTGGTAAGGACATTAAAATCTGATATCAATATTAGCGTAGCAAACATTGCCATCTACTGGCCATGACATAAACTAAACCAAAAAAGATTTCAAAGATGAACAATTTAAAATGGGATAAACATTGACACCTAGTGGCGACCGATAAACTCAATTTATAATCTGACTTGTCTGTTGTATATGTAGCCGTTAGGCGGCCTGGAGCTCATATCGACCAGACAGTAATAAATATACATATTCAAATATTGGCAGCTCCGTACCACTTAATAGTTCCACCGTTCAACGGCCATTCCTTAAATATATTACTAGAAATTTAATTCCTCATAAAGAGAGGATACAAGAGCCAAGTGCAATAAATAAATATATGTACTAGCTTTAACGATATCATTTGATAAAAAATAATTTCCTCGAAAAGGAATATTAGCTTAACGCACCTGCCATCTATCGGTGGTTAATATATTGTGAATACAAATAAATAATAATACGTATACAACGCCACCATCGTGTGAGCAACCGAGACAATTATATTAAATTAAATCAAAAGAGATGTTCCTCGAAGCGGGACAGGAGAGAAATACAAGAAATTCGGGGAAAGGAATTTCTCTTAAGAAATTATGACAAATTGTAATAAATAAACAGTTTTTGTAACTGTACAGAACTAGAAAAAACGACATTCTTTGGCCAAGAAAGTTATATACATAGTGAATTTAACAAGATTGATAATTTGCAAAGGATAGAATAAAATTAAATCCAAATGTAATTTAGAGTGCAGAAATAAGTTATCTCTGATGGCATCGCTCACTTTATCCAAATCCGGTAATATCATGCGTGACATCCCTAGAAAATCCTAACATTATATAACCTGCAACACGATCAAGTGCTCTCAAAGAGTGGATCACACTAGGAGGAGAAGAGGGGGGATAAAAGTCTGACTGGAATAAACTATAACCGTCGACTCGCCGTCTTAGAAATTACCAGAACATTCCCCAAGGCACGAGAAGATGGCGGCGAGGAGTTCGTGAAGCAGCAGCTTCCTATATCCGCTTTTTGGTGGTCGTGACCTTCCTGTTTGCGTCTTGGTCAGTTTGGTTCTGGTGTGCGAGAGGTGAAGTAGGGTGGTGATCGTGTCCACAGCGAGGCGAGTAACTGGGCCAGAGGGGAGGGATGTAATCCATACAATCATTTTGTTGTAACTCACAAGGAACTTTTACGCATGTATTTATCGGCTAAGTAGCCAGTTTTTAAATTTGGTCATACTAACAATTTAATATTTATTTAATAATCACATTATTCCATCAATCAAGCAGGTCGTTTTTAATATGCATTTTAAATGATTTTCCAAGTTCACAAAACACCAGCCAGGGGCAGCCCAAGGTGAATTTTGTGCCCAATAGGGATTGCTTTATGTCACCCTCTTATATAACTGGAGGATAATAAGATAGTATGATGATAGTAACCAAAACTAACAATTCTAAAGCTAAGGCAGCATATGCATGATGGGGAAAATATCAGATAGCTTTTAAAAGCATCCAATTCAGAAAAAATGTTAAAAGATCAATTCAAATAGCTCCAAGAGGTATTTAAATTTCGAAAAAAAAAAATCAAGTGAAGAACATTCTAAATGACTTCTAGGGAATCCAAAGTTCAAAAAAATTCTGGTGAGCACTTTTTAAAATAGCTTTTAGGGGCATCCAGTTTTCGAAAATTTGCCAAAGGATACTTTCCAAATATGCTGTAGAAATATCAAAATTTCAAGATTTTTGGGGGAAGCACTATTCTAATATCTGTTAAAAGAGTATGATTCAAAAAAAAATCTAAACAAGGTCTACTTCAAATAGCTTATAGGAGCATTCAATTTTCTAAGTCAAACTGTGGGGGGAGGAGTGGAAATTCTAGAAAAAGCTTTTTTGTTCTTGCACCTCTCTCCTCACCCCCTATAAAAATAAAATTCCATCACTATTGTATATAATAGCGGTATTCTTAATTCCTACTGTTTAAGTAAGATGTCTTAACAACATGTCATAAGCTCATAGGGTTGAACACCTACTCCCTCTCCCCCTACCACAAAAAATAAAATTTCGCTACAACTATGCCAAACCTGCTAACCCAGACCTAACCTAACCTGGGCGTGATATTAAAATATATAAAGGGAGAATCCATAAAGTTTTATCATAAATACTAAGTGTTTCTCATATATATCAACAAACGTTTCACTGTGATAATGTAAGAAAATGGTTAAGATTACAAGAAATTTTAGAATACATTTTTGTAGATAATGTTTTCTCTTTATTCTTTATCGTTGACACTATGATATAGTGAATGGTTTAAGAAATATCGCAAAATACCGTTTTAGGGCACCATTTTGTCAATATCATGGATGTAAAATAACTTTATAAGTGGGGAACTTATCACTTTTTACTCACAACAAAAAAACTACACTACTTTGTAAAATCGATATTATTGTCATAAAGTGAATGAGTGTTACGGTATGCACAGTAACTCTACTATTACACCTAGGTTGCGTTAGGTTTGGAGAGGTGAGCTTTGGGAATTATCTTCATATCATTCTGAGTATGTTAGGTTTAGTTAGTGATATGTTTAGTGCCTCCCTCGGCTGGCGACCCGGGAAGCCACCCTGGACTATATTATATATTGTCGTCAATTAAGGGCATCGATACTTTCATGCCCGGATTGTAAAATAGCTTTAATTATGAGGGGGGACTTGAGGAATCTCTGGATATGTTTAATTGAATGAACATTTTACCAGCATTACTAATTTAGTGTATTAACAATATAAAAGTTGGAAACTTACATTCTCACACATTAACTTTTCAGGGGACACTCTAATATTTATATACAATAAAAAGAATCAATGAAATAAATACAATCAATCAATGTAAAATTCACAAAATAATTAGTTGTTAATTTTTTTTATGGTTTTACTATTCCATTTGCGCTATAATTTGTATATTAACCACCCAGTGGATAAGAATGAGCAAGGTTGAATTAAGAGAAAATGTATCCACATTTGCATGAGAATGAGTGGGAAACATTTTGGTAAAAATACCCTTAGTACACCGACCGGATGAACTACGTATCTGCATTGGCATTATATTTTATTGTGAGAGTAGTTCCTTAGACCATGTGGACCACGAAGCGGATGTACTTGTAATCAATTATTTAAATGTTTTGTCGATAACTGTTAAAATAAATATGATTTTTTTTGAAATATAACCTATTTATTGAACTTTTTCTTAACTGATTTTAAAGTATATAGAATTAAAATTAAATTCGAATTTGCTATTATATTATTGATACTGATATTGATTATAAATACAATTTAAATCACATATTATGTTTTAGAATTATTTACTCAAAGTTAATAACAAACATTTTCTAGTGAATTTGATCAATTATAACACATTACAAAATAATATTATAATGGTTTCTTATTATTATATACAATTTCTGAATTCATATTTATTTAATTTCATCACAAGTATACAGATTTGGAGTTAAAAACACTTAACTTTCAAGTGGCTTATCTTCCCGTTATAAATAAATTATAACATTTGGTTTATTAAGTATTAGCCTTCCCAATATCATGTTGACCTTTATCTGAACCACTCCATAGTCAATCCCGGTCTTTTGGGATATCAGCATGGAACCAGTGTTGTACTTGTTGGATAGGATACCGGAGATGCAGATTGTGGTTGCCTTTACCCGACGACCCTAATAGTAATATAAGTGTACTCGAGAGATAGAGGTAACTTAGAGGAAAAAGTAACCAGGTGCTTGAAGAACTTGACACCTGGTGTAAAAGTGTCAAGTTAAAAATGGCACCGGCGAATGCACCTCATGCTGTTTAAGGGTAGATTGGCTAGGGATCCGACCATAAAGTTAGGTAGGAAATCTATAAGATGAACCCATACGGTCAGATACTTGGGAGTTACCCTAGATGAGAACAAACTTCACAGCGCACTATGGAGGAAATGATGGGGAAAACTCTGTCGGTGATGAATAAAATTATAAGCATGGGACAGATGCTGGTTTTATCTCCTATGCGGATAATAAGGAAATACCATCAGACGATCCTTCTCTCCATTGTGAGCTATGGGGCGTGCATCTGGGCTCACAGACTATGTTATGTCGTTCCGGCTAAGGTGATTCAAGGTCTACAGAGGAACATATTACTGAGGCTGACGGGAGCCTACCGGACTCAAGCAACAGATGCACTGAGTGTGGCCATAGGTGTATGGCCGTTGGAACGCCTTATAAGGAAGAAATGTGTTGCGTACTGGCTAAAAAAGAGAAACTTGGAGAAGGTGAGACTCCTCACCACACCCGATGTGACAACATCTGGAGAGGCGGAAATAGCCCTGTTGGAGGAGTGGCAGAGACGCTGGGAGAGAAGTGGGACAGGTAGGAGGACTTATCAATTGTCCCCTAATGTGGTTGAGAGACTAGAGAATAAACTCCTCCAGCCATCTCGGGGTCTTGTCCACGTTATCACGGGGAAGGGACCGTACCGGCATCTCTAAGGAAGCTGGGACTAATAGAGTCGGGGAATTGTGAATGTGGTGAGGAGGGAACCCCTGAACATGTGGTGCTCGAGTGTGTCCTTACACTAGAAGTAAAAAGGAACTACCAGAGAGAGATCCAGGGAAGATTAGTAGGCGAAGTACTGAGGGACCCAATCTATTGGAAATTCTTAGATCAGATTGCACTGGAAGCGTCAGATAGAGCAAAGACTGCCTACAGAGATAGACTTAAAGAGGCACAGGGACGAATAAGACGGGACGTTGACAATGACAATGACGAAGAAGATGACAGCTACACGGAGGGCGAGACTGACACGGACACTAGTGCGGTCTCAGCGGGGAATGAGTAGAGGAAAAAAGGATTGTTATAGGGGGAACAGCTGTAACAATCCTTGCTGGGATAAAAAAAAGATTAGGTGCCGGGAGGAGCAATAACGAGCCCTGGGAACTGGATTCCAGTATGAGTGAGTGTCTGGAGGAGCACAGGGGATGCCCTTGTTATCTTAAGGACAGTTTTACAGTCGTATGAACAAAAGTTAGTAGAGTAAATATGAACTTTGAGGAGTTCCCTGCATCGTATGACCCGCCGCTTTGGAAACAAGAGAGGTGGATTGTGGTTGATGGGGCCCTCAAGACGGAGAAATGCGGCTGCCCTGCAGCCCTCTGGTACCATCGGGGTGATGGAGTTTCCCGGCAAAAAATGGGAATAAAATAGTTAAGTTAGTTTAGTTTAGCTTAGTTAGTAGTTAGAATAGCTATATTAGGGACGGGAGGAGCTAGGTAGTGGGTAGATTAGGAAATTCAACTGCCAAAGGTGGAAGGAAGGGTGAAAACGGAAGTGTAGTGGCTAGAAAGTAGGTTGGTCTTCAACTCCGATAGGACGCTTCCCCAGGTGATGGATAGGATAATAATGGTGGATAATAATGCTGAGTGCTTGGCGGACTCGGGAGTGAAATCCTAGGCACTGTGGGGGGCCCAGCGGGGGAGGGTACCGGGGGCGTAATATAACTGGGGTGGACCAAGTGGAACTAGTGGTAGTTGAATTTCAATTAAATTAAAGGCCAAAACCTGTTTTATAATTTTAAAAAAGGAAATTCATACTTTAATTGTAAAGGTAAAGCCAAAATTATGTAGAAAAATGGCCCGGATTTAAGGTTGGTAAGATACCAGGCCTGTAAACACTGAAAAAACACAAACAGTTTCATAGTCAATATATAAATGTATTGAAGCTATGAGGGGAAGTGAAATAAATTATATTCTCTAAATATCACTTGTTTACATAAGGCTATCATAGAAAATATATATGTTTTGGTGGTATCATATAAAAATATGTCATGAGAAATGTTTCCACTTTATTTAAAATCTTGAGAGGACAAATAATTTAATAAATATATCAGATAATACTTTAAGGCTGTTAAAAATTCTAATAAGTTAATAATTTTTATAGATTATTACTATATACGAAAGTGATACTTGAAGAGCACCATAATCACTGCGTCTCATTACCAGCTTGTGCTACACGACTATGAACTAATTATGAAAATATGTTAGGTTTGAGAAAAATTGAATTTAGAATAGGTATACATATATTTTCGGGGAGGAATATTAGAAAACAACTAAGGAAAAGCCACCCCTTATGCATCCGAAGGAGATTTGAACCCTTATTTGCCCAACATCGACAGTACATATTGCTGTGAGAGTGACACCTCAGACCATTCGACCTCAAAAGTGGATACCATAGTTATTATCTTCGTCCCTTCGAGAATGCCCATCAAACCAAAATAAATTGTCAAACTAAAATGAGCCTTGTTGGACCAAATTTAGAAAGCTTATACAATTGGTCTTCAGAGATTGGTACCACACCAGTAAAATATATAAATATGTATGTTGTATTTATTTATTTATCTTAAAGCCCTAAGCCATATTAATTATTAACATCCCTACTCAGCTCATAGTTTCACAGAACTTTGGTCAAAATTTATGACAATGATTTCCAAACTGTGGCTCACGAGTCAAGTTTTGGTGGCCGTGAACAAATATTTTAAATATGAAAACATTGTAAATATTTGAAAATGTATGTTCATTAGGGTGTCCCGAGATACAAGGTAAACAATTTTTTTTGCAAAGTCGAATAAGCATACCCTCTTTTTTTTTTCTATTTTACCTCAGTAACTTAAATAAAATGTATTATTGCAATAAGATAACGGTAACCCGTGCCGACTTTATTTCAAACTTGAACGTGAGATCTTGTACGGGGAATACTATGGAAAGATTGTAAAATTATTGTTTCTTTGGTACATAAGATACCATTTTATTCAAAGCAGATATTTATTAACATATTACAGTAAAAGAAACATTACTGAACAGATTTTCGTTTCAATGATTGCTTTTTACAGTCAGGATAGATCTTTGTGTGTTTTTGTATGCAACGTAACAAAAATTGTTTTTGTTCCTCCTCAACCTATTATACCATGAAAGTGCTGCATTAGTTTTACCGCTCTTTCAGCTGTATCGTTCACTGCTCTAAGTATTGATATCGTCTTTTTCGCGTTTAGAAAAGAAGCGTTATCCTCCCATGAAGAGGGACTCTCGTTGAAAAAACTATCATCAGTTTTGAGTCTAGAAAACAATGAATGGCTTTTGACTGATATGAAATCATCGATGCTTTTTTCTGTAAAAAAAAAAACAGGTAACAATTGCGTGATATAAATAAATAACTAAATAAACAATTACAAAATCAATGTATCAAACTCACCATACAATGAACCATAAAGTTCTTCCTTCGATGGAATGTATCTTTTCTCATGGGTCGAGAAATTTTCTCTATGTAAATTTGCTACCATTTTTAATTTTGTTTCTTCGTCCACATCATCATCAAAAAGTGCTAATACTACTATTTCAACAGTCAAATACCATAAATTCTGGAGAAATTTCTGTAAAGCAGCTTTCGAGATATTTTCATTCACATTTTCGTAAGCTTTCAAAGATTTCAAAAAGCACAAATCTTTGTAGGGTGCTTCAACTGCCAAAATGCATTGAAGCCATGGTTTAACATAGATTATTACGATAAACAAGCAGACATCTAACAGTGTTTTCTTATCCTTGGTGTTTAATTTCAGCTGAGAACTAAATAACGATAGTTTTAGGGAGTAAATCGCTCGGGCCATCCATCTAGCTTGGTGCATGGCACCCGGAGGACTGATTTTAAATTTTTTTTCTGCATCTCCACCTAAAAATACCATAGAAAGTTCAATCAACTCTCGATAGTCCTCTCTGACCATAACATTTTTAAGTTCATCTCGGTAAAAGTCAAGCAAATTTTCAAGTTTTGGTACGGTTCTGAACAGTTCCACTGTTTCTCTATAGCACTGTATTTTAGTGGAATCGATGTTTTTCCAATTCTCTTTGAGCTTTTTAAAGAGTGGAATATTGGGGTTTGTTGTCACTTGTTTAATTTTCACTTCGAATACGGCCTTTAACACCAGTTTTTATACATGATGGTGGCAAGCGAAAAAAAAAGCATTTCCCTATAAAAATTTTGCTCAAGGAGCGTACAAGCACCATTAAAACGACCTGTATTCGAAGCCGTAGTATCACAACAGAGAATTTGGACTTTGTTTTCGAGATTCCAATCTAAGATCGCTTTCCAAATAGCCTGCGCCTGTTCTTTGCCTGAAGAATTATCCAGTCTCGGCACAGCAATGAGTTGTTCTTTAAGTCCATATGAAATAACTATAGGCAAGTGTTCTTCTTTCGATTTTCGAGCACTCACATCCGGTACCTCGTTTTGAAAATCAATTTTTATGTTTTCCGCGCGTTCCTTACGTTTTTCTGTTCGGATTCTTTGAATTGAAGACTTACTTATCGGAAATTCGTCAATGTTAAATCCTAGGGCATCAATAGTAGCTTCAAGAATAAACACATAATCTCGCATACTTAACTGACACCTGTTTAATGCAGCAACTAACTTTGGAGTAATAAAATCTTTCCTCAATACTGATTTACTTGTCCCAGGTTCTGAGCTTTCGATCAGTGTTGGGAAATCTTCTGAACCCATATTTTCACTAGAATTCGAAGAGGAATCTTCTTGCAATGGTTCGTATGATGCCGAGGATGTTGAATCGGAGATATATTTCATTCGCTGATTGTCATCTTTGACAGCTCGAAGTCGCGCCCTTTCCTCTTTCTTGGCCAGTTTTTTATCCACTCCACCTAAGTGACCGGGTCGGCCCGGCTCTCTTTGGCGCTGCAAGAACATCCTATCTTCATCCATTTTCATTAATTGAAGTGCATCAGCATGTGTAATGTCGAACAAATTGTCTAAATTACTTACAAATTCTTGTTGTCGCCGCTTGAATACGTCTTGTTATTTCTTTGCATTTTTTTGTAAGTCTCTCCAAACTTTATACATATTAACAAGCTTCCTCACACAATTTGGCAACGATTTGTTAGGTATGCGAGCCTTTTCCCAAAAGATAATACATTCGCGAATAGCGAGATTTGCACTTTCATTAACACTTAAATTCACTTTTCGAATATTGTAAAACAAAACTGAGAGAACTTGTCCATTAGACGGAAGTTTTGAACCCGTTATTTGATGTTTTATGTTCCCTATTAAAAATATCACTTTTTTAGAACCACGCAATTCCACTGCCATGTTCTGTTCACTGATTAAAAACTACACAAACATTTACTAACAAAACAACTTGGAATTATAAGCACATTGACACGTAGACGTGCGCTGTCCTGAGTGAACTGGTACTGACACGTTTCACGGGTTGCACAATCTCACTGTCGAAGCATTCCAAAACCTTCCTTTTTCTATTTTGTTTTATCTTTACCATTTACAGCTGTTGGGTGATACGCTACAGACACGTGTCGTCAGCGTCCGCTCGCTTAAGTACATATGTACTGACTGACACGTTTAGATACAAGTCGGCACGGGTTGCCGTATTTCAAATTACATAAAACTTTATTTACAATTGTTTTGACATAAAAGGAAAAAAAATAAGAGGGTATGCGAAAAAAAAAAATTAATTTCATTTTTTTGGGACACCCTAATGTTCATGACAAAATTGTAAAGTGGAAAGACAGGTAAAAATATTGACGAAAATTATCCCTTCTTCAATACATATTAAAGCTATGGGGGTCTTGAATATTAGTTGTTCTCAACATTGGCGTTCAGATATAAATGGTTATAACCTATTTAGGTTTTCAAATTTATCCTATATTGTAGAGATTAACTGTAGTTAAATGGAATAAGCCTTAAATATTTATTTATATTGTGTACCCAAACCTGTGGTCATTACTGTCTACAGGCTCTTCTTACAATAAGTTATACAATAGGATGATCCCAAAACACATTAGGGAATAAAATATGAATATAATAATTACACAGATCAGACTAAATTTTGAGCAAGATGGCTACACCTATTAGCTACTAGCTACACCTGAGTGTTTAATAGCAACTAGATCGTGACAAAGAATACTAATAACGGTAAAGTTTAGTATAACAATAACCATCAAATAAACAGTTACTAACTACCCTGTGTTGGTAGATATCAATTATTACCAACTTAATGGCAGCAATTACTCTATATCTGCATATATAGTAACAAAGGGCTAAATGGAGGTATGACCGGCTTGATTGGATATCGGTCCCATTCACTTCCCTCCCTTTTCACGTTACTACAAAATGATTGGATTGAATAGGGGCAGCCACATTTCATCCTTTTATACCCACTCTTTAATAACACACCCTCAGTCTATCTTCCTCCTTCGTGTTTCGGCCGTCCGGCACTTTGCCTGCTAGTAAGTTCAACACTATAGACGCTTTATCTATCACTATTATATAGATGCACATGTTTATCCAGTCTTACTCCACGTGTATTAAAATAAGTAGTCTAATATAAGTACTTATACACACTACGCATTAATTCTACCCTACTAACCATATCACCTATCCTTCTACCCTGAAGCTCATAGGTATCGCGTGACAACAAATAGAAAATGGAAAATTTCACTCTCGCTCCTAATATTCCGAATTGTAGGTTCTTCGAACAGTTATAAGATAGCTTTATTATTTCTAAAGAAGTTTCAGACTCAAAGAATTAAAATTAAATTTATAGACCGTTCTTAAACTCAAACAAGTTCTATCTAAACATGTATTACTCCTCTTCAAGGGAATTCCCCCACTTGAGTTAAAAGTATACAGCTCATAGAACTAGCTATAAAAAAAATCCTTATAGAAAAACCCCAATAATAACTCTATATAAGACTAGAGCGTGAAATAAGAAATGGAGGTTATGAAGTCGTTGAGCACAGTAGCACGTGAGCGCATGGATTGGGGTTAGAGGAATAGATAGTCAATCTTTTAATTTTTATTTCATCGAAACTTGTTGTTAGGTTAGGTTAAGGTAGGATAGGTTAATCAAATTAATTTAAAAATACACCCGGTCATGGGAATTGAACCCAGGACCTTTTGATTAGCGTGCAAATGCTCTGTCACTGAGATATCCAAGAATCGTCCTGTGCTCAGTATAAATATTCACTCATATTTTAAAGCAAATTCTGTGATGGACGTTTGAATATCATTGGATACTAGGGACTACCATTGATATCACAGCCACCAGCAACTCGGTTGTGGATTTATGCTGCCAATAGTGAAAATACATTTTACAATACATTCTAAGAGAATCGATATAAAAGAAACAAGTCATGGAATAGAGCTTCCAGACTCTGGACATCCACATAAATTTTTCCCGTTATCATAGATCAAATAACACAAGTCTAATATCCCACTTCTGACACCAATGTAATGGGTAGTCAGGGGAACACGGTGTCGCGGGGAGTCTACACGTCACCGTGTGAACCACGAGCCCTTTTCAGTATATTGGGGTACACTGCTGATTAAACAAGATTAAAACCGCACAAGGAATATTCAAGGTGTTTGCTATTTAAAATAATACAACACATACACTGATTAAGCTACAACTAAACAAGTCACTAAAATAAATAATAAGAGTTGTATTTAAATATGTAAATTAATAAGCTAATAATAACACACATATTAAATTAAATACAAAATTAATAATTATAAAACTCATAGTAATTATTTAAATATTTAAAGTAGTCACAAAAATGTGCATTACTAGCATAATTCACAATAACAATCAATATATATGTCAACCGTGTCATTCAATTAAGTCACCACTGGTCCCTGCGTGCAACACACTGCACTTACCAGCGTTAACTAGTGCTAGACTCACTGATTCACTCACTGTACACACTGGTCCACTCACAGAACACGCTGCCCACTCCCAGTCACTTTAGCCCAGACACGCTGGTCCACTCACTGAACACGCTGCCCACTTCCAGTCACCCTAGCTAGGACACGCTGGTCCACTCCCAGTCACTTTAGCCCAGACACGCTGGTCCATTCATTGAACACGCTGCCCACTCCCAGTCACCCTAGCTGGGACACGCTGGTCCACTCATTTGGTTAGCCTCAACTCAAGACCGGAAACCCTTCGCTTACCCCAACCATGTGAACATAGGGCTCACCGTTAAGAATCTAGAATTCTCCAATCCTCCATTTCTAGACTACTCCACTGGATTCAAAGAAAACAAACCCATTTTCTGTTACTTACATCACTTTCCTTGGATTACGCTCTCCCCTAGTCCCCTCTAATTCCCACAGCTATGAAGGCTAAACAAGCATGGATTGGCAACGAGGGTAAACAGACAAATGACAATCATGCCAGCCCCCAACTTGTAGCAGTTGGACACTAATCTCACTAACAAGAGTAAAACATTACTATCTATAAACACTATTTTCACTGTAAATTTGCCAATGTTTATTCACAATTAGTTTATTTGATATATTGGAAGATTACAATATACATTTAGTTTTACTTTAGACTAGGTGCTAGTTTTTTATACTACATATTATGCAATTTAGGATCTCGCGTGAAGTTTGTTGCTTGTTGTTTTGATATATATTTTGAGATTTTTTTAGACCTTATTATTTAGTGTTGGTTTTAGAATTACCTTTAGGAAGGGTAGAAGATGAGTTTATACTAATGATCCAATTTAATTAAAGCATCCGCTTTAATTAAAATTTGATATATAACATTTTTGGTATAGATTTTGAGCCCTTAATTTATAAACGCACTTTGACCATTATTTTGTACTGAATATACTTTAATATTTGCGGTGTGGATCATTCTTGAGAAGGCTTCATATTGCTAGCTAGCCGCTTCTGAACCATAAAGTTGGAAGACTCTGTCCAGGTTATGAACCAGGGACGTGTTATTGGTCAATGAAAATGCCAGTCAGAAAGGGAACTGTCATTAGCGAGGTACAAAAGACAAGTGTGGAATGGAAGGTGCCAGATTTATTCGTGGTATACAATATAGCCTACCTTTGGAGGAACCTATGAAAAAGGTTTATGAAATTAAATTTTGTGTACAACTTATTAATTGCAAAGCAAGTTCTACAAACAGCCCCCTTTTGGAATTCAGAACTCGAGCAACATTTCTATTTCATCAGTTTTAAATTTCAACTTTTGTGGAAACATACCTGAAGGACTGATACCTTTAAGGAACTCAACTGGACAATTATATCTTTAATTTTCGTCATTGAAACTGTTAGAATCCACGCAAGAGTAGCCAACAACTTCTCCTTGCTACAGCTACAAAGGATCCTCATTGACAGAAATAACAATGTCGATCCTCAGACCCAGTATTGTTATATTTGCAAATGTGATTATATCCTTGGCAATGAGATGACTGCCAAAGGTTTCCTTAACTATGTTACTAACTATAACTTAGTTAGGCCCTTCGATGATATCATTTTATAGCTGTCTATCTCCCAGCTTCAGAAGCCATGCATTTTAAATCGAGTTTTGTGAACGCAAGCTTCTACTCAGCCTCAGAGGCACAAACTCTGACCTCATAGGTTATATTCTACATTTGTTGGTACTACAGCGGCTCTATATGACTGGGGGAACACGGTAAACATTGACGGAAATCTTCACACAAACAAATTACTTAACCACCAAATAAAAAGTAAATTTTAATTGTAAATTTTAGTACTTTATTAATCACATTTTAATTATGAACTATCATCATGGTCAATTATTAAACAATTATTCGTTATACTTTTTTGATTGAAGCTGTGTTGGCTGAACTCATATTCATCGTAGGCGTTTATGTTTCAATTAAGAAAACATATAAATTCAATAGTAGTCTAAATGATATGTCAGCCTCCCTTTGATTATATCTGAATAATAACTAAATAAGAAATTACTAATTGAACTAATAAAGATATACACAAAATAAATGGAGAGAGAAAAATTTGTTAAATAATTTGATAATCATGAAAATGCAATTTCCTTAGTACACAATTTAAGAACATAAAAAATGTTTTGAAGAGCACCAATATAGCTCACTTCATATGGTATCTTATAAATTTGAATATAACCTATGACCTTACTCTATAAAAATGTTAAAAAGGTGAATCTAACAGAAAGATAGAAAAATTATATAAAATCAAGCATTAAATATTAGCACAACCCCAGAACGAAATTAACGAATAATCAGTAGTTCAAGAGGATTTATATAAAATACAACGTACCTAACTAAATAATCAGATAAATGAAACTGAGTAACACATGTTATAATAGAAACATAACGAAAATAATAACAATAAATAGAATCATATAGTTTTTACTGGCACATAGTTTATGTAAAGCATCACATTTCACTAAGGAATCATAAATGAAATAATATAAACTGTCATTGAAATACAATGATAAATGAGTATCATGCCTTGCCAAAGAGCAGAGTGCGGTTCATCTCGTCAGAAGTTGTTTATTTTAATTATTTTGTCGCTCCCAGGTAGGCTTTCCCCTTGATTTTCAGCTATGTAAATGCAATATAAATTGAGCCCTTTAAGATAATCCTTCTTTGTGTTTTCGTTTATTTTTATGTTTTTATTTTAGTCGGTCGTATCAATAGATAGGGAATTTTGGGGTCATAAATATTGTTTAAGATCTTAACATAAAAAACAAAAAATATGGACTTTCTACCATGTAATCAACATTTGATTATCTTAAATACATTTTTGAGCACTCTATATAATTCGAATTGTGATCAAATTGTACTTTACTTCAACCATCTTGGATTTTTAAAGTTTTGAATTTTTCTCTTAAAAATGGTATTCTCCATATCATCCATATTCTAATATTTTTTGGAATTAATTTGTATGTGTTTTGGATTTTTGGATGTTTCTCATTAGTATGGCATGCTCCATAGCGTCCAAACGATATTTAAGTTGTCTATGACTCAATTTGTGCGTGTCGTGTACCATTTTGGATTCACAATATATAATTATTCATGTTTTCGATATTTCTCATAAAAGTAGAATGCTTAATTCCGTCCATTACAAATTTGAATTCTCTATGACTAAATTTGTACGTTTGCATCAGCCATCTTGGATTTTTTCAAGTTTATAAATTTGTTCATAGCGTCCATAGCATATTTCAAATCTTCAGACCGTAGGTAAGTTTGATAAATAGTCGTGGAAGGAGTTACAGATACCCAATTTATTTTATTTATGGAGATTTGATCGGTTATCCTACTATAGGATTTTACCACGTTGATAAAATTGTTTCCAATATTTCAATCACGATTGGAAAAAACAAACCTTTTCTAAGATTAAATGTTATTGACCTTTGAAATGGTGGCATAAACAATGGAAAATATTTTATTTATGTACCTGGACACAAAAAAAAAAAAATTTCTTCCATTACTCATCGTCAGAGTGAAAAAAAAGATAATAATTTTACTTAGCTTTCACTTAATTTATCCTGAGATTTAAACCATTTTAAATTTCACTGTCCAATCATTACATCTTATCCTCCATATACAGTAGAGCATCGATAATTCGGACAAATTGGGGATCGACCCAGTACAGATTATCGATCTGTCCAGGTTTTTGAAAATACAATACCAATAAAAAAAAAGCATAGACGGAATTATGTACTTACGAAAACTCAGTGTTAAGGTAGAAATATTTTCACTTTATTTCAACGAAATGCTTACACTTTTTTTTTTTGCTAAATATCACACATTCTGAAGAAATATTATAAGGCGAAAATCTAACAACGAACAACGTCAACATGTTTTTTAACAAGGGTTGAGATGCGTTTGTTTTGGCATCCAAGTATCTGTATTTAAATATACATATATAAATATATATATGAATTGTATATATATTATAATATATTATACATTATAAAATATATATTATACTTATTACTATATAATATATTATATTTATTACTATATAATATATTTTATTTATATATAATACAGGTAATATATTTATTATATATAATATATATGAGCAGAAGGTAATAATGTGTGTGTGTGTGTGTTCAGAAAAAGTTTAGCCACTGCTAGATTGGCTATAAAACTGAATATTGACAGGATGGTAAAGGGATTGCCTCATATAACCCAAAACAATCTATAAAAGGGAAATTTCAAAAATGGGTCACTAGGAATTTGTGGCTATCGGGGGTAAAAATATAGAAACAACATTTTAGGGAAGGTAAATAACTAAAATTTGTCAGACAGGTAGAGGTATCATTTCAAACTATCAAACAGGTCTTAAAATTTGAGATTTCAAACTAGGAATTGGTGAAATTGGGGTGGGTGGGTTTCAAATCTTTTGAAACTAATTTATAAAACAACTTACAAAAACTACAACTCTGCAGGAAAGTTAAGGAACTAGTACAAGTAACCAAAATATCCGATAATGTAACTTTGGTAAAATGGGACGGAGGATATTATCTTAACTTATGCATATAGCACTAAGAAAGTACTGTAAGTGTACGGTGGGGGAGTTAGTCAGGAAAATAAGCCACTTATAGATGAGCTGGAAAACTGAAAATTGACAGGAAGTTTTAAATATATCCAGAAAATTACAAAAATGGGAATATTCAAAATGTGGCTTAGGGAAATGTGGGGGTGGGGATCTAATTATAAAATACATTTAGACAAGGTAAAAAAAGAATAAATTTGGCACAGAAGTGATGGGGCCATTTCAAATAATCATAAAATTCTGAAAACTTTAAATATTTAAACTATACTCGTGAAAGTTGGTGAGGGAGGTTATAAACAGAAATATAACTTATGAAAATTGTAGAAAATTTAAATTTAGCAGGCAAGTAAAAGAACAACTCAAGATGAACAATTTTTACTTAAAATATAGCGGGCCAAAATTAAGGCTTAATAGATTTTTAACTAATTCACTAAAAAAAAATTCAGTAGTTTAAAACTAGAATTAGTTAATATAAATTAAAAGTGAATTTATCCCTACAAATACTGTTTGTGTTGATGTAGTCGCTAGAAATTAGTTCAGATATATCAATGAAATTGAAATGTTTATTCCAAATTGGGGCAATTTATACATTTTAAATATTCTAACTTAGGAATCTTCTTAAATATTTATACTATATTACCATTAGATTAGTTTTTAATATTTAAATTTACTGATAAACAAATATTGACACAAGATAAAAGTGTTAGTTTATCAATCCCAAGGTGTGATAAGCACTATATAAATTCAAATGCAAGCTAACACGAATAATTATTTAATAGTGTAAGATGCATTTTATTGAAACAAGTATCCACAAATAATTATATTTAAAGTACTCAGTTGAAATGTGACCTAGAACTATGACAGATTCAAGACAGTGTTGATTTGATAATTAGAATATTCCTCACACCAAACCAACCATGATCAAAATTGTCCTTAGATAGACTTTACTCTCAAACAATACAATATTGATGGCTAATAATCGAAATACTTACTAAATACACTCTGAGATGAATAATTAAATATTAATTCCCTTTGAAATTTAGATACTTGATCGAAAATACTGTTTAACACATTTTCCTCAAATTTTTATTATTTTGATAAGTTTAGTGTTTGTATCACTCTAAAATATGCATGTATCAGAGTAAAGTATAGGACAGTCGACATATAAATTGCTATACAGACAACAAATATAATACTCTAATCTAAGATACTAATACTGTATTGTATTCTTTAAATTGAAATATGACACTTAGACACTAGAACCGAAACCGGGACCCTTGGCTTAGTACACCGATTCTCTAACCACTGAACTATCCAGGAATCGTCCCACACCAAGGGTCATTCTTCATACGTATTTTAAGGCAGAGTCTGTAATGGACGTGTGAAAATGGTCAGCTACAAATGTGTGATCAATTAAGATCGCAAGCTATCAGATAACATGGCCACCATCGATTCCGTAGTTGACATTTACTGCCTTAAAATTTAAGTGAAGAATAACCCTGGTTATGGAATGAATCCTGAATAGCTCAGTGGCAGAAAATCCTAGTTTTTATTCTCGTGTCCAGGTGTTATTTTCCAATTTAAAGATTATGCTATTATTATTATTATTATTATTATTATCATTATTATTATTATTATTATTATTACTATTATGATAATAATAATAATAATGATTATTATATATAAATATATATAAATATATATAATATATATATAAATATACATATTATAATACATAATTATTATTACTATACCATTATTATTATTATCATCACCACGTCTTACTACCCGTTCGGGATATACGCACTTATGCTAATGTGTATTGGTAGGGTGATTGTGAGATGAAATGGAGGACCTACAGTTTAACGTGGAATCCGAACCACGGTGGAGGTCTGGCATTCCCCACATTCACAAGCTGTGATTAATACACGTCTTGTCAGAGGTGAAGGAAATTGTTTGGTAATCGGATGTATCTTTGCCGGAACCGAGGATTGAACCCCAGACCCCCAGCACGGAAGTCTAGACTCCTTACCCCTAGACCACCAGGTCACCTATTATGCCATTTAGATGCGACTAAAGCCGTATCTACAAATTCAAATAGCTAATTTATTTAATCCATCATACTAATATCTAAAGTCATAATGTTTAGAGTTATTTTTAACTATATATATCTTAAAATTGAAGCTTCTACTTGATAATAACAAATGATTCCACAAGTAGTTAACAATCATCTCCAAATAATATGAGCTACTATAAAAATGCCTGTCTCATGCCTACTGTCAATGCTATTGTATTTAAATGCCATGCCATGAAGGAAGAAGTAATAAGAGATTCAAGCACACACAAACGGACCATATTTTGCCCTCTGCTGTGTTGGATCATCAATACGAGGGTCAGATGGTGCAGTCATCCCGCAGCAGAAGTCGGCATCTGAAACAAAGCAAAGGAGCGGCATGCCTCGTCTACTGAGCCTCTAGTACAGGACAAAGCAAAACATAAAATAATATATCTAGTTTACTAACACTACATTTTACTATAACATTCTTCAATTATCTTCTTTGTTAGAAGATTTGAGTAGGCTTAGACAGACCCTAAACCATCTTACCACAATACTGATCATGAAGATAATATACCATGGGTGATAAAACTTGGTGAATATAGTTTATATTTGGTATAATCCAATCTAGCTTTCAGTTAGCTGTAGCTAGACCTAAAACGTAAAGATATAATAAAACTAATTTATAAGTAGAGATACAGGGTGGGCAGAGTGTGATTATGCATTTAATAACACTATATATCTACTATTTTAACTACTTAGTGCTTCAAATTAAACTTAAAATAACAACAAAAGATTGAATATTGTCTAAATACCTTTGAATTATTTATTCTTTTAAAACAATGTTTTTAAGATGGCTCCAATATATGCAATACCTTGTTGAATTTTCTTTTGAAATCTTGACATGTCTTTGTGCAATGTTTCTTGTTGATTTGCTTCAACTTCCAACACACAATAAAAACACCGGAACTATTAAGTCTGGTGAATTGACGTGTTGGGAAACGAGGTGGCCAGGAAACATTTTGTGAAGCACCTTCATGGGTATTCGACCTTTCTGAGATCCAAACTGTAACGTAAGGGCATGTATGCCAACAGTATGGGATTCGAGCAAGATGGGTCAACGGCCCACACAATATGAACATCAATGGACACATAACATCTCCAGACTTTATCTTGTCGGGCATGTTGTAGAGTCATGTTTACGGGACTCGTCCAAGAAACCAATTTAGGAAATTAAAGAAGAATTATAGTAGAAATTGAAGAAATGCAACAGAAAACATTGTACAAAGTCATGTAAAGTTTCAAAAGTGTATACAACAATGTAATACGTATAGTGGTGGCCATCTTAAAGAGTTTATTAAAAAAGATATTCAAAGGTTGGTCGAAAAAATTTCAATCTTTAGTTGTTATTTTATCTTTAATTTTAGCATTTAATTTTGAAATAATAAAGATATAGATTTATTAAATGTATCAACACTATCTTCTCCACACTGTATAATTAATTTTCCTAAATTAATAGGCCTGAAAATAAGCGATTTTATAAATTAAAGCTCTCTCAAGTGATGTGAATGACAAATCAAAGACACCAATTATTTCAATGAGGATAATGTTTTGAATAAGTAAATAATATATGTGATATTGGGAGTTTAAAATATAATATTTGAATTTGAATGGGTGCTGAAGGATTGTAGTTTGAAAGGTAATCCTATAGGTCAATGTGAAAGACGCATATTACGTTGGTTTGGCATGTTGAGATGGACGAGTTGGATTCGAGGGACGAGCAAATATGGAGGGTAGTGTGTGTTGCTCAAAAGGAAGGGGTAGACCATATAAGACGCGGTTTGATTTGATAGAACGATGTGAGAAAAAGAGAAACATTTAGAGTCTTGAGAATAAAAGAGCATGCAAGGATAGAGAAGTGTGGAGAAAATTAGTGAAGTTGGATTAAATACGAGGTTGCTTCTGAATTATATGTAGTGTCTTGCCTACCCCTTAAGGGAATGCGCGATAATTTATGTATGTATGTATGTGGCAATATATTTATAAATGCTAGCATTTTAGCTAAATAATTTTCTATGATGATAATTTAAAATTATATATAATATAGTATAATAATATATATGTAGCCACCGTAAATACACTGGTTTGTTGTTTTTAATAGGAAAAGAATTGTTTGTATGTGTTTTTTCTATATATTACTATGAAAATCATATTAGGATATTATTCTCAATCATGATATTACTTTATTTAAATTGAAAAATGAAACCTGACACTGGGATCGAACCCAGGAACCTTGTCTTATTACGCCAAAGATCTTACCACTGAGCTATCCAGGAGTGGTCTGGTTCCCAGCGCATTTTTCACTCGTAATTAAAGGCACAGTCTGTGATGGACGTGAGAAAATCGTAAGCTACATGTGAATCTGACGGTCGAAACCTGTCCATGACAGACTGTGCCTTGAAATAGAGTGGATGCTCTGGGAGCGTGATGACTCCTGACTAGCTCAGTGGTGAGAAATTTGGAGTACTAAGACAGAGGTATTGGGTTCAATTCCTGTGTCCAGGTGTCATTTTTGTCAATTTAAAAGAAATGTTATTAAAAAATGGCTACAGCCGTAACTAACGACTATAATAGTTATATATTACTTAATAAACACATGTTCTATTTTTATTACTAAAAAACTATAAAAACATTCATTGATGTGGCTTTAACAGCGTGATTGATTTTGATGTTGTACTTTAAATGTTGATTTCTATAATATCTATAACTATAATTAATCAATACCAAGTAACAATATTAGTTTACTTACTATAAATATGGTACAACAATACAAAACAAGAGCATCTGTCGTGTCTTGGTATAGTTCAGATTTAATTTATGTAGGAATTTAGAACACTTAGTCAAGGAAAGATTAGAAATAAGAAATATATTTTCCTTTTAATTAAATTTACGTAATATTTTTATGTAAGTCTTAAGTGTAGGAAGAATATTCTAGCTTTTAATTAATCCTTTATTTAACTAAACCACATTAAATTTAAATGAACCGGCTATTTTAATATAAAATACATACATACTACTATCCCATCTAGATCGTTTCACTTCATCACGCTTCTATAAACAATTGTCCTCTATACGTCTTGTTTCATTTGAATTATTCACTCCCGATATGATGGCTACGATCTAGAGTTACGCCAAATATTTCATTTTGAAATATAGAAATCGAAAATAGAATAGATTTGATTGAACGTAATTTAATAGAGAGAAACCTAATTTTCACTGTCATCGTTTTAAGTCAACAATTTTTTATCTTTTTAAATATATGTATATATATTTGTGTTTATATGTATATATGTATATATATTTATATATAAATATATATATATATGTATAAATTATATTCCCAATAAAATCAAATGAAATTAGTATAATTCCCCACCGAGTTTAGCATTTATAAAATATATATATATATCTTATATATTATTTCTGTCGCCAACATCCCTTTTTCTCAACTAATACAAATTCTACAGCGATGAATAAGGTATCAGTGGATAGGATTTTTTTACCGACTTCTAACTTAGCATATTCATTTTACCTTAAAACACATTGTTTGTTTAAAATTTAAGTTAAAAGAAAAATCTAAAAATATTTTTGAATCAATTACTGGAAACTCTCTTTGATATTTTGTGTATATACACTTCACTGAGTATTTAATTTCAACAACCCAACAAAAGACTACATTTGGTGGGGGGGGGGGGAAGTAGAGGAATATTGAATGTGCGGAAGTTTCGTAGGGGTTTACTGGTAGATATATATATATATTATTGATAGAAGCTCAACGTGTTTTTATTGATCCTAAAATAAATCTCCAGATGCATGTTTGGAAATAAGCCTTCTTCCCGTGAGTATGTTGTAAATGTACGTTTTACACGTGAAGTTGGTAAAGAATGTAATATTATTGGAGATGGAAAAAATGTTTCAATTTTCAATTGTTGTATGTTATTGTTGTACTTGATTGTGGTGTGCACATTGTTTGTTTGTCCAGAATCCCCTCACTTCCCCAGTGGTCTCTAGACTATAGTTTCCTCGTGCTTTCAGATGTATTTTTAGTTTAGTTCACGCGTTCATCACCCAAAGTTGGTTGCCATTTATTTTACCTCAGCTTTCGACCAACGTTGGGGCATGGATATTGTTGGGGTTCTAGTAGTCTCAGTAGGTAATGGTCACAGAAGAATACTACACAAAGAGTAAGGCCAGGAATAAGTTTAACAACCTTTAAAACGACTTTATCCAGGAGTAGGCAACAATGCAAGCTGGAGTCAAGGAGGCCATCGTTGAGTGTGAAGACTCTACAACAATGTTACAAGAAGGGAGTGACCTAAGAAGTTTCAACAGGCTTCCAGAGTCAAATGGGGAACTCTCCGGAGGTAACCACGGCTGTCATGAAGCCCACAGCATCATTACCAGAGCTTACAATTTTAGTCATGGAAAACTAGTCATCCGTCACCCCACCTTATGAGACTATAGTATCAGCAACGGGTGTCATGACTCTTGCTATCTAATCCATACAGACTACTGTACAGGCCACGACTGTCATGACTCCTGTTATCCATCTCCAGACATAATGTCAGGGTCGAACAGACTAATTCTAGAGATGCTGAGAGAAATC
Source organism: Timema podura (assembly GCA_033556935.1). NCBI lineage: Eukaryota > Metazoa > Arthropoda > Insecta > Phasmatodea > Timematidae > Timema > Timema podura. Next base: position 58,566,609 of record JAVRXN010000014.1, read on the forward strand.
AGAAAGGATTTTACAACAATAGGATAGAGTTATCCTACAATGAATATATAGATCCTAAGTCAGATAGGGATACTGTCATTCTGAAATAATATATATTAGTGAGTATTGAAGCCAGCACGAGCGAGTTGCAGCAGAACAATGTTTAGGACATGAGATTAGACCTGTCAGGGTAAGCTCTCAGGGTTCACTAGAGAGTGTTCAACAGACAAATGTTTCTGTAACACAGCAGCTTGACCAACATACCTGGCAGCTAAAGGAAGGTAATGCGATCCTTAATCTGGAATTAGGCACTGTCAAGGGCACAAAGGACCGTAAATTGGAGTAACCCCGTAGAGAAATCCAGGGGTTGACACAGGTACAGGTTAGCTTGAGATTCAAATTAGGCAGAACCAACCAGATGGTAGCATCTGTGCAGGACAAGGTGAGGGTCCTAGCCGAACGGGTGAGATCAGGTACGCTGGTGAGCCTGACCTACTCACCACCACATCGTATAGCATTTACTCGCTTCGCAATTGCTATGACTAGAATAAAAGTTCCATTAAAATAAATCTAGCCCTTTCCCCTTTGTGTTTTGACCCCTACTTGCCCCCACTTAAAAAGTATTTATTAAACTTATTCCGTAGCTCAGAAATGTGATGGTTTCATCAGTGATCCTTTGAAGAAAATCGCTCAAAATACTAAGCATGGTACTGAAGGGGGGGCTATCTTCTATATACACAATCTCAGATGATAACAGACATCTAGAACAACTTTATGATGTGCTCAAAATACTAATCATGGTACTGAAGGGGGGGCTATCTTCTATACACACAATCTCATATGATAACAGACATCTAGAACAACTTTATGATGTGCTCAAAATACTAATCATGGTACTGAAGGGGGGGCTATCTTCTATATACACAATCTCAGATGATAACAGACATCTAGAACAACTTTATGATGTGCTCAAAATACTAATCATGGTACTGAAGGGGGGCTATCTTCTATACACACAATCTCATATGATAACAGACATCTAGAACAACTTGATGATGTGCTCAAAATACTAAGCATGGTACTGAAGGGGGGGCTATCTTCTATACACACAATCTCAGATGATAACAGACATCTAAAACAACTTGATGATGTGCTCAAAATACTAATCATGGTACTGAAGGGGGGGCTATCTTCTATACACACAATCTCAGATGATAACAGACATCTAGAACAACTTTATGATGTGCTCAAAATACTAAGCATGGTACTGAAGGGGGGGCTATCTTCTATATACACAATCTCAGATGATAACAGACATCTAGAACAACTTGATGATGTGTTCAAAATACTAATCATGGTACTGAAGGGGGGGCTATCTTCTATACACACAATCTCATATGATAACAGACATCTAGAACAACTTGATGATGTGCTCAAAATACTAAGCATGGTACTGAAGGGGGGTCTATCTTCTATACACACAATCTCAGATGATAACAGACATCTAGAACAACTTTATGATGTGCTCAAAATACTAATCATGGTACTGAAGGGGGGCTATCTTCTATACACACAATCTCATATGATAACAGACATCTAGAACAACTTGGTAATGTGCTCAAAATATGTAGGCAATAATGTCATGAAATGTGATTTTGAGACATTTGTTAGTAAATTTTCATAAATATTCTACATAATTAAATAATTAAACTTCTCTAGGAGAATATTGACTAGTATAATATTTTTATTAGCATTATAAAGAATTCAAATGGAGACAAGTTTAACAAATATTACTATCTGTGTCCAGCAAATAGGTTGATGCCCATAATATTTAAGAGTCTTAAGATATTGTTTTCATCCTTAGTATTAATGTGTGTATTATTTGTATTATTTATTATTTAAATAATATATTCTTTGTGTATAATTTTCTTGGGTTAGGTGTATGATTATAGCTTTGTAAATTTATGAGGAATTTTAATTAAAATGTACTTTATTTGATAAATTTATAAATCATACGATAAATAAATTTATAAATCATACGATTTTATTTAATAATCTAATTCCCTAAAGTTTTAAATAAATGTATAAATATAGGTTGATGATATAATTATAACATGGACAAAGGACATTGTTCATGAACCTATTTTGAAGTTTCCTTATTTAAACTTTTGAGTTTCGTTTAAAACATATACAATACTTTATTATATAATATTCATTATGCTAATAGTATTAAAAACTATTTATTATTATGTTACTACCATAATATTCAAACAAGTCTCATATATTACAATATATTTAGGCTAACTTTCCTTTTGTATTTTTTAAATTTTCAAATATATTATTTGTTTATTCAGCTATATATTCTAAAATATATACATTTTAAAAGATTGGTTAAATACAAGTTGTTTCAGTGAAAGAGTGCAAAAATTAAACAGAACATAGGGGATGCTCTACGAAATATTTTGAGATAGGGAGCGTGTAGTCTGCGAGGCCAGCTAAGGAGGATATGGGTCTAAACATGTGGGGAGAGCCTGAAGGCAATTTGGTATGAGGGGGGGGGGAATCTCATATCACTTGTGTAAGAGACCCCAGTGGACACAGACTTGGAATTGGTTCCTAGTCAATACTATGATGGGATTCGCAATACGCAAGGGATATTTGAACAGGTGCGGCCGAGTCTCGAACTCTGATGTCATGCTTGCATTGAGGTTGATGGCTATCATTTTGAGCAACTGTTGTGAGGTACGAGATAGTGAGTTTTCTCCGGTTGATCATTGATATAGTATACTATACAGTACTACCTGTACGATATGTTACAACTAAATGTAAATAAATTACATGTAATGATTAGCTGTAAGTAAACCGGACATTTATAACGGAGTTAGACATGTTTATGCCCATATTCCACTTAGCTGGCTTTGCAGACCACATGTCTCAAAATATTCGTTAGAAAATCCTTTATGTCCTGTTTTATTTTTGCACGCTTTCACGGAAACATCCTGTGTGGATAATAGATAAAACATATTTTCTCTTTAGTTTTAAATATATATATATATATATATTCATTTGAAAATAGATTTTAGGAATATAATAATGCTTAGTCAACAATTTTTTTTGTTCGGTTATTCAAACCAACTCATATTTCAATATAAGTCAAACTGGTTCCTAGCAAATAATAAAAGATTGAGTTTAAAATTTAATTAATCTGCAATTTATTATATTGACAATATCGCTACTCAGGTTACATACATGCACAGTTATAGCATGTATGATTGAGGTCTAAAGATAATATAACCCTCACCTATCTCAATTAGACATCCAATTTTCCTCATTAGGCATCACACGTCTCAACCGAAAATCTTACCAATTCTAAATCACCAATAAATTAGCCAAATTTAGCCAGTCCGAGCCTGTGCAAGGAATTCTAGTCTTTTTGACTCATATTTGTATACACCATGATTATAATTATATTGTTGATATTTTATTTTGATAAAATATAGTGTATAGTAACTATTATAATAAAATATGTTATATCATAATATTTAAAAATGGCAAGTGTATTTATATATTGGACAGGGCCTATATTCCACTATATTTACTATTATAAAAATATATTACATTAGAGATGTAGGTCTACGATATAAAGGATTTTAATTTCATATAACCCACCTCAGTGGCGTAGTTAGCTAACGCGCTAGTTTTGTTTTGAGCTAGACTGTTGAGAACGGGGAGATCGAGGTTCGAATCTCGCTCGGATGAGCTGGGGGTGGTTTTCCTTAAATGGTTTTCCACTTTCCTTCCACGCAAATGTGGTTTCACTTCCTCCACACTCAACCTTCCCAATTCCTAACCCATTAGTGTAATTAGTACTTAAGTTTATAACCCGAACGGGTAGTAAGGCATGGTGTTAAATAAATAAAATAATTTCATGTAGAGGTCAAGAGTTTCCAAGAAATCGCCAACTGTGTCAAGTTGAGCCGAGCTGGAATTCAGTAAATATATCATTTAAAAACTAGTTTTTTAAATGAAAATTAAATGGTTATTACATTTTAAAACAAAATTAATTATTCCTAAAATTTGAAGTAAAACTCACATAATTAAAATTTAACACGACTGCTCAGTTAAATTATAAAAATATTAAATGTTTTGTATTTAAAAGAAAATAAAGTAACGCATCTATAAAAAAAATCATACGTGTAGGAATATTCAGGACAGGTTACAAATTACCCAAGATTTCTTTACAATGTCGTAATTGATGATTAAACCTGATTAATGATTAAAATTACGACAGAGACATTAAGCAGCAGTCAGCCGACTAGAAAAGTTCATCTTCCTCACCATGGAATAAATCTAGGAAGATATAAGAGTCACATAAAAATTATTTTGGTCTATTTTTGGACCAAGTGGGAATTTTTTTTAAAATTTAATTTCCTATAGTTATATTCATAAACATATATTCTATATTCAGCAAGGACTATGAGCCATATCTCGGAATTCATCTAATGCCAGGCAAACAGTTACATCTATAAATGGACATAAAGACTCAAGACCCTTGACGTAATCCATCAAAACCCTTCCGAGAAATTCAGGAATCATCATTCAATGTTCAAGGCAGAGAATGTGTGATAACCATGTGCAATAATCGGCTAGTAGGTATCCATCAAAAAACAGCCAAATGGCTAGATAAGAATTTAAGCATTAATGCCGCTTCATGTAATAGTTTTAGCTGCACATTATTCTGGATATTCTGTATGCAGATGGTTTGGGAAGCTCATTGGAATGAGATGTTCCAAACCGTTGTGAAAATTACCTTGGCTCCAACACCCTACCAAAAAGAAGTTATTTTTTCGATTGTTTTACTATACTTGTACAAAATAGGTCAATAAATTATACAACGTGTTTCTAAAACATTGCTTCAAACTTTGGCAGGATACTCCTTGGGTGAAATTAGAATAATTCTCATAAGCAACCTAGGGTCCATCTTCAATATTAAGGGCGGTATACACACCTAAATACAGAGCTAAAAACGAATGTTGTGTGAAATATTATGAAAACTGCTTAGCGTATTACAAAGAATCTTTGTATACTACTTATTGAAACCTTGATCATTAATAAACTAAATGTGCTGTTACCGTTACCCACCCCAATCATGTAAAAAAGGGTGGGTTGTAACACATTTTTACTTTCTCTCTATCTTACAGGTAGAGAAAGTATTGTGATCGTCAAAAAAATCGAACTCGAGATTTTGATGAATTTTGACGTTTCATGACTTCCTGAATCCGAAAAAGTGGTTTTTGAATTTCCGTCTGTTTGTCTTCTGTCTGTCTGTCTGTCTGTCTGTACCTCCAACTAGAGCCTAAACTATTTTACCGATTGAGCTAAAACTTGATATCTAGGGTTTTCATAGGGTTGCCCCGAGGGGTTTTTGGAATTGGATATCTACCCCTAAAATTAAGGGTAGTTTACTGAAGGGAAAAAAGAGAAAAAGTCGATTTTCTCAAAATCGGCTCCAACGATTTTGATTAAATTTCATTTATAAACATTAATAAATATTCCAAACAAAATGGCTACCCTCAATATTTCGGCAAAATGGCTTTAAGGGCTCCGGTCTGATGCGTAAATTAACATTTTTTTAAATAGCTCCGAAACTATTTGAGATATGAAATTACTTAGCATTACAAATATGTATATATATTTATAATACAGATATTTTATCCGAAACATAATTTAATAAAATCAATAACTTTCAATATAAACGCAATTATATGAATTTTTTTAACTTTTTGGACATTAAAGTTTAAGTATTGCGACCGTAAAAAAAAAAACTAACCTGAAATGTTGATGGATGTCGACGTCTCATGACCCCCCGAACCCTAAAAAATAGGCTTTGCAATGCCGTCTGTCTGTGTGTCTATAAAAACTTAAAATTAAGGGTAGTTTACTGAAGGACGAAAAGAGAAAAATTTGTTTTTCTCAAAATCTGCTTAAACGATTTTAATTAAAAATTCGTATCCAGGCGTTGATTAAGATTATAAATAAACTGGCTATTTTTATTTTCCTATGAAAATGATTTTTAGGGTACATTACAGAAGCGTTAATTTCCGTATCTCCACAACTATTGGAGAAACTAAACAACTTATCATTGCAAAATTGTAGGACTATTAGAAATAAAAAACTTTTATTTGACATATATTTTTATAAAAGCAGCAGTTTCTGAGATATTTGCAAATATATTAATACAATTTTGTGAGCTTTAGTTGTAAACATATACTACTTAAGTCTTAACGCAATAATACTCCAATGCCATAGAGTAATTAAATATAAGTAAGTATCTAAAAAAAGTATGTTATTTTTCCTTAAATCTCTTAGGAGAAATGTTTGCATAGCAATGATCTATCTCCATTTTAGACTCAATAGTCAATATTTACATTTTTTATTGGTCAAAATGTATAAATGAATAATTAAATATCAATGCGATGACTTGAAGATCTGCAACACCTTTTAAAATGTTAAAATTTTAACCAGAAATCAAAATTTTAATACGAAGTGTTGACCCTTGTGGAAGACATTAAACTGTTTAAATGTTCTTAGGTGGACAAAGATGCGCCTCTTTTCTCATTGATTCTATATCATTGTTTATTATTTTATGCATGTTCTTATGTGGAGTGGTGATGATACAATGTACATTATTACGTTCAGAAATCTTACGAGTTTATAGAAAGAGAGAGAAAGTCTGTGCGGTGTGCCGTACCATTTATTTCTAAAATAAAATATGTCAGAGTAAGTACTACCAATTTTTACTTAAGATTACAAAACAGGGAATCAAAATTAACAAAAAATATGTCTTGGAGAAACTGTCTAGCTTTCCCCGTTTCTGAGATAATCATGCATGTTTAATTTCAAAGACAAGAGTTAATTCCTGCCAGTTAAGGAGCCAATAAAGCTGTGTTGCTTCCCCCCCTCCTTTCCCCCACTCTTATTATCACTATCTTCCCCTCCCTCCACGAGCGGACTGCATCAGTCCACACGACTTCACTGCATGTTGCGCGTATTACTAGTCAAATGGCAAAGTACACAAACGCAGAAATGACAGACATGGTCACGCTGTACGGTGAAGCTAGAGGAAACGCTAGAGCAGCTGCACGGTTGTACCACGATAGATATCCTGTGCGACGTCAACCTTATCACTGGTCCTTCACCGATGTCACTCAGCGACTTCGTGAAACAGGTACATTTCAGCTACAGAGGGGAGCTGTTCACCCGAGGAATGTTCGCACTCCAAATGTCGAAGAAGAGGTACTGAATTATGTGGATGATAGCGCGTCAACAAGCACACGTGCCATTGCGCATCAAACGAATGTGTCCAATTCCACAGTATGGCGTGTCATGCATGATCAGCTGCTGCATCCGTACCACATGCGCAAGGTGCAGGCATTGGGGCCAGCAGATTATGCTCCTCGACATGAATTCTCCGACTGGTTTCTGCAGCAGTGCGGAGTGGTTCCTGATTTCTCCTCTATAATATTGTTTTCCGATGAGGCAACATTCACCAGAGACGGCTATTTTAATAGTACAAATAGTCACATTTGGAATGACGTGAACCCTCATGCAACTATCATCATGGGCAACCAGCATAGATTTTCTGTCAACATCTGGGCAGGCACTGTGGGTAACCATCTCATTGGCCCTTACCTGATGCCACGACGTTTGACTGGCCACATCTACTACCAATTTCTGAAATTTGCATTGCCACAGTTCCTCGAGAATGTACCGCTCTCCGTTAGACAACGCATGTGGCTACAACATGACGGTGCCCACCTCATTTCACAAGAGCTGTGCGTGACTACCTCAACACTGCATTTCCTGCCCGATGGATAGGAAGAGGTGGGCCTGTTGCGTGGCCACCACGCTCTCCTGACCTAAATCCGTTAGACTTCTTTCTGTGGAGCTTTGTCAAAGCTTTGGTGTACGAGACAGCTGTTGAATCTGAGGAAGACCTGTTAGCCAGGATAGTTGCTGCATGTTATAAGGTTCAAGAAACTCCACGTGTTTTCGAAAGAGTACACCAGTCATTGATACGTCACCTCAATTATTGCAATAACGTTAGGGGCCGCAATTTTGAACACTTGCTATGAATCTGCTTTTGAAGCTAGGAACTAAAACATGCAATAACTACAATTTGTATTTCTTAATGTAGCTTTCAATATTCCAGTGAGTGTAATGAATTATAATCCCACCCAAGGGTGAACTGTGTAAGCATAACTCACTAATGTAATAAATAGCAACACATCGGAGCTTATGAAGAAGGAAAAGTATCAGAGTTTCTCCATCATAACACACAAACCAGCCTTGTTTACCAAAGGTACGTGATACATAGTCACACGTGCCGGTAAAAAATGGTTAAACGACTGCATTACGAAATAAAACTGCGATTCTGGCTGCCTACCTAGCAGGCATTTGCACTTGGCTCTGATCTCAAACTTGTGTGATTATCTCAGAAACGGGGAAAGCTAGACAGTTTCTCCAAGACACCTTTTTTGTTAATTTTGATTCCCTGTTTTGTAATCTTAAGTAAAAATTGGTAATACTTACTCTGACATATTTTATTTTAGAAAAAATTTATTACAACCCACCCATTTTTACATGATGGGGGTGGGTAACGGTAACAGCACATTTAGTTTATTAATGATCAAGGTTTCAATAAGTAGTATACAAAGATTCGTTGTAATACCCTAAGCAGTTTTCATAATATTTCACACAACATTCGTTTTCAGCTTTGTCTTTAGGGGTATATACCGCCCTTAATATTGAAGATGGACCCTAGGTTGCTTATGAGAATTATTCTAATTTCACCCAAGGAGTATCCTGCCAAAGTTTGAAGCAATGTTTTAGAAACACGTTGTATAAGGGGTACATTGTCCTCAAGGTGGACCCTGGGTATAAACTCCTTGTTCTGGTCACCCTCACTGGTTGTTGTAGTTCTGGGATGTAAAAGAGGATGAAAGGACACCCGAAAACAGTACTCCAAGCAGTTGGTGGCACAAGCACAGTTCTTTCTTGAATAGCGGTTTCGGACAACTCTGAGAGGTCTACCAGAAGGGGAACACATGAAATGAACGTGTGTACATGAGACTGGAACATATATAATTATAATATATTTACAAATTGTCTTGTATTAGCTATTTAAAATACGATTAATTTAAAATAGTATTCCATTTCAATAACATAGTTGGGAATTGAAATATTTTATTTATCATGGTGAGTAATGTAAGACTGATCAATGCCTTAGTGGATATACATGAATGTTTGCGCATATTATGTAGTCCATTACAGATTGGTTGGTTTTTGGAAGGTGCCAATGATTTTAACATTTTATTGACACCAACTCAAATAGCTTTTGTAGACTGTGTACAATTTTTAGAATGTTATGATAGTGATTTTTAAAATTATCAGATTCATCTACGCGCCTCTATTATGTTGATTTTTTAATAAGAATATTTTCTAATCGAACAGTGAAAATTTGAAATACTAAGAGTTAATAAAATCTCTCTACAAATTGATACTACTTATTTGAATAGCTATTTTAATATATGTAGCCTGCAAAATTTTGAGTAAAGTCACACGATATTATTACTAAGCTTCTAAGCTTTCATTGCAAAAAAAAAGTCATATAAGAATCAAAATAATGAATTAAAAGATCACTTTAGATAATGTCTTAAATTATAATCAATGTTAACAAAAGTTTACAAATTTCAAGCTAAACTTTAAAAGAATAATTAAATATATAGAAATCAATGGAGAAAGTGTGTTGCTAAACATATCAACAAATAATTAAAATATAAATTAATATATATGAATCCATTGATATTAGTTTAAAGATATTATATAAATAATATGGAGTAGAGTTCCAAATGCATTAATAATAATAAATTTAATATCCTTAACATGGGCTATTTAATTACTTTAAATTTCTGTCTGTTATTTCATTAAATTCCTCCGAGTAATATCTCCCTTTGAATATTAATATTGTAATTCTTATTGAAATAATAATTCAATATAATTTTTAAAATTATTGAAATTATTAGTTTACCAAAATAATTATGTTAGTCATCTCATATTAATCAAAATAAAATATGAAACTTTTTGTAAAAAAAAATAGTTATTATGTTTACTCCCATTTTAAATTCATACTATCATATAAAATACTGATAGTATCTAAAAGGTTGAACAAGTATTTTACTAAAAAACTGTACAAATAATACATACTAAACGTGTTTGTATAAATTAATACTAACTCAAGTGTACTAAGTCTATAGTGTTAATAAGAAATAAAGTAAACAATCAAAATGACGGCTGACTAGATTATATGTTGTAATGATTATTTTGCAAAGGAGTATTATAGTTATTTTGTTTCAGTGAGAAAATCAATAAGGTAATGTGACTATTTAAAATAAACAAAATATAGACACATCACTTCAAATAATAATTGGTCAATAAATGAAAATATATTGTGAAAATGAATGAACCGATATTTGAAGTGCATGAATAAGTGAAAATATCAGAATTGAATATTCAAGGTGTTAATAATAACTGTTAATAAATTGATATTTGAGAATATTAAAATATTCACAAACCCCTATAAAAGATACAAATATTACCCTTGAAAGAGTAAAAAAAAAAGTATATCCTTTGATAAATATTATGACAGAAGAACCTTTTCAACTGTTTAAGTGATAGCTAATAAAATAGGTTATTATTATAAATGTTACTTATTACTAATTTATATTAATTTAAATTTCTTTACAATATTTAAACTTCAGATTTCAATATACAAGATAAGTATATTTGCCCTTTAAATGTTGCTTACAAATATAGTTTTGAAGATTGATTTTAATGAAGACTAAAACCTTCTCTTGACTATGGCAAGTATTTTGCTTGTTACTATTATTTAAGAAAGAAAATATAATGTAAGCTATATAAAAATATTGTTTATTATATATCAATATATTTCTTGACTTGTATATGAAAGTTTTCAATGTAGCAAGCTTAATAAAATCTAATAAACAAATGGAATATATCAATTGTAATGCAACTACTAATTTATATGGCTAATTATATTTTAGTTGTAATTATACCCTCATTGCAAGAAATATAAACAAAATTTATATAATTGTATTACTATTTCATTGTGCTATATATTCTAATAATCAAAATGAGACCACAACTTAAACTTAGAGGCATGCATTGCTATGGTTAGTTAAACCTCTAGCAAAACAGATTTTTATCTAGTCTCAAAATAAATAATATTTCATAATATTTGTACATTCATTGTAAAGCTCTTGGTGGTTATTCACTGCATTCCATAAGTTGAGCTTTATCGAGGTTTAGAAGTTAATTATTTAACATCAGCATATTTCTACAGTTTTTAAGTGCTTTAAGCCTTACTAGAAGCTAGAAAAAAACATCTATATCATGATAAGACGTGATCTATGTGTTTACCAGTAAGCACTTTTTGCTAGGACAATATTTATTATATTTTCTCTACTAGTATATAATGATATTTTCAAATTGGTTAACTTGAGGAGCTGACCAAAAAGACACTCACCAAAAACTCTAGGTCTAAGCCTCTTGTCATATCTGTCACGAACCAGAAGATCGTCCAGAATCTCCTTGTCCGATTTGTCTTCGTGGTAGCTACAAATAAACAAAATAATTGACATTACATTCATTTTTGAAATAAAATATTACTTGGATTAGAATCCATACGTTACTTTTTAGCTCTAACATTAAGAAATGTATAAATATACTACCACAAATTATGCTGATATATTTATCGTTGTACAAAATTGGTAAATTATTTTATATTGGGTAGATTCTATAACTTTAACTCTCCTAGCATTGATGAGTCGTTGGGGGAATTTGTAGAGCTGAGGAAGGATGGAAATAACACACAATCAAGGCTATAAAAAACAAAGTGGCTCCAATTTTTAACATGAATTATTAAAAAACCTACCATTTTAATAATATTTAATTAAAAATTGAATGTTTTATATTTAATGTGGTGAATTTGACTTTATATTAATTGGAAAGCTGCTAGTATAGTAATTTTGTTTCGTATTAATGGTTAGTTAACTTTTTAAACATTCAATATAGTTATAAATATATTATTTAATTCTTGTTATTACACAATTTCAGATGAATATACATACCTTAGAGATCTTTAAATGAATATGAATTTAAAAAAGCCATAATTTAAATTAATATTTATAGATTTATATATATTTATATGCTTAAATAGATGTTCGAGATAGTTAAAATTTTGATTCCAAGCGTTATATTAATACAAATTAATATTCTGAAAGAGTATGCTTAAATAAAAACTGTAATTAACTTAAGAACTGAAAAACAAGTTTCTTGAGCCCAATGTAACGAATAGTAAATAATCGCCAATAGCACAGACCGTATTGGCTTCCTGAAACCAAATATAAAATAACATGGATATTTAATACAAGAATAAAATATTACACTAATATGTTTAAAATAGTATATTATAGCTATAGGACTGAAAACCACTATTTTAATAACAAAATATAACCTATCATTTATAATGGGATTTTAAAACCTATTAACAAAATAATATTACTATAACAATTATTGTTATTCGAATTTTATAACGTTGAGATTCTAAACTCATTTATTATATTAAATTAATAAGAAATGAATTAAAGCAAAATAGGCTACATTTTGGCAAATTATCTCAAAATTATCTACATCGTGCTCAAAATAAACAATACAGTTTAAATATACAGTATGGATTGTGCTAATTATACCAAATATATCTATAAATTACCTCTTGGTCATTAGAAGGGTGATCCCTAATATGTAATAATCCACTATTTAAATTAGTAATATATCATTGAAATTGAAAGAGTTATAATGAATAATAATCTTATAAAATCGTATTGGTATGGATTATATAAAAATAAAAATTAACTAAACCAAGTGTTTTTCACATGAGTCTATCCTCTCAACATTTTACCAAATTTACGTAATAAGGATAAAATAGAAAGGTAGAAATGTTAATATATTATTACATTCTTGCAAGTTAATATGATGATTAAAGAGTATTGTAGATTATATTATTCTTTTAATAAATGTAGTCAATATACATAGATACAAATATAGACTCTGACGTCAACCTGTTAATAATTTAATAATCAAATAGCCGAAACTATTATTTATGCTTTTTAGTGAGGAATTCTCCATCTATATATCTGCGTTATCTGATAGCTCTCGATCTTAACCCATTTGCTGTGTATTTAATTTTTACTTCTTACCTTCAGAAATGGTAATTATTGGTCAAAAATTCAAAATCTGAAAATTTGCTTGATGATCATGATTATGATTAAATAATGTGATTTTCAATTAGTAATGCATTTTAAATATCAAATTTAGCACCACATTGTCTATAAATCGCATAATAATATATATTTTATATCGATAAAATTTTATATGTCACATATTATTTATGTCACATTTTACCCAAATGCAATGTTATTCTACTATCAGAACCATTCTTTATTTTACTAGCAACCCACAATAGTGTCAAACTAATTGCTAATTAAGGATTTGACAGCCCTAATATTGGCCTAATATGGTCCAAATGTAATAAAAGAAAATTTTTGAAAATTAGTTTACATCAACACAACTTGAACAATTTTGTGCTACATTGGTACTTTTCTCAGTGTAGTGTAGTCTATAAAATCATATATTTGTCTTAGGCATGATTTCAAAATAGGAAATAGGTCAAGAACAAAAATAAAATAGCAATCTCTTAATCCCTCAATAATGTTTTCCACCATACAAATATTGCAGGTGTGCTACAAGTAACTAAATGCGGAAGTAGACAATCGCTACTACTGTTATGATTTAGCAGCTGTTAACTGGCAGTTCTCGAAATTAAAAACCAGATGTCAGAGGCGTACGTGCATGCTAGTATGAAAAATTCAGCGTTCTAACACTCTTGTGACTATATCCGACTGTTGCAGCAAGGGTAGATAGAGTGTACAAGTCGTGGGGTAAAGTCGATTTCCGCAGTCAATGGCTATAATTCTGAAATCGGATATATCCGATTAACGCAGCAAAAGGGTAAAATCACACATTTGTTGCCGACGATTTCCGCACGTCTATCATAGACTCTGCCGGCACGGGAAGATTCCTGGATATCTCAGTGGTTATAACATTGGCGTACTAAGCCAAAGGTCTCGGGTTCGATTACCGTGTCCAGGTCACATTTTTCAACTTTCAGAATATGTTAATAATTTGCTAATGAATCATAACAATAGTTATATTGTATATTCACGGTGATTTTATATTAATGTTAGTTTAGAGATTGCTAAATGTAATCAATATAATATTCCCTACAAATATGAACTAATATTAAAGGATAACAAAGTAAAATAATTCAATTCGATAGTAAACTGGTTTCCCAGTAATAATGTTCTAGTCTTGACAGTTGGATTGAGAACTGTTTACATATGCAATTTTCACCAAGATATTTCCCAAACTCTCAACTCGCCAACGCGGGTGCATTCTATCTAGTCCATTTCATCAATATCTTGCCCTGATACTAAACGTAATTTTTTATTTCAAGGTACAAAATTAAAAGAGAATTAATGGAAAGTGCTCAAGATCAAAGTCAATTTGGATTTTTATATTCCTGAGAATCTGAATATTTTCCTTGAGATAAATAAAGGAACTGGCATCTATAGACTTGAATAAGGAACAAAGCCTAGTTAGGAAAAATTCATTAGATTTGATTAGTAGATGACAATAAGAAATACATGCTCAAGATTTGTATTAATAGGATATTAAACTTTATTTTAGTAAATTTTTAAATTTTGTGACAAAACATCTTTGGGTGTGTGTAAGTGATTAAGTAACCTCATTGGTATCATGCGTTCCATATAAAGTATACATCCAAATGCTAGAGATGCTTATAGGTCACTGCAAGGACAAAAATATATACGTCATATTGACTCTGGCTGTCAACACTGACGTTGATAATTTTGATATTTGACAATGTAGACAGATTAATATATAATTTGAGTAATATAAGTTTACTATATATAAGTATATAGATAAACTTTTGAGAAGGAATTTAATTTTCTAAGTTAATGTCACATCTATGCTTAATATACTTGTCGTAGTAAATAATCAAAGATATATTTGTCTTTCACTTACTTTCGAGATGTTAGATATCTTCCTTTGTATA